>CM062293.1:458793384-458894200 GCA_031216915.1 Pictodentalium vernedei | reverse complement strand
TATAAAGTAAAAACGACCACGGTCAAAAACGGTAAACAAAATTTTTTAAAAAAAGTCATTAAAAAGAATGAAACAAATCCCAAATACCCCCAATTGGAAAAATAATTCAAAGCTGTGTGAATGTATGTGTGATGAATAAACAGCTCACAAATAACAATGGGATTTCCTTCATAGACAAGTGATTATGGATATGTTAACTACAGGTGTGAAGGAATTAGAGCCAAGGCAAAATGAAGTGTTACAGTTGTAACTGAACTAATTTACCCAAATGCATAGGTAAATTAAAAAAATGAATGCCGATTGAAAAAACATGGTCTGAAATCTTTCGGGTGGGGGCGAAAGTTCTTCGGGGGGAGGAGCGGTCCTCTCGCCCCCTCCCCCGTGGTTGCAGGTTCGGTGGTTCAGTCAGTAGTGTTTCAGCTGACGTCAACGTTGTGCATTCGAGTCTATTCATATGATTTGTTAACTGACTAGACCTTCGTACATGCACAAATATGGGCATTGGAACGATCATATGGGAAATCGAATAATCTCAACTGGACGTATAATTATCACCAACTCCCGATCAACGATTTTACCAATTGGGCGTATAAAAAAATCGATAAGGTGACATTATATTTTGAACAGTTTCAGTAGCACCGAACCTCCTTCGTTGTTATGGTTGATAGTTTCTGGTGTGGAATTGAACGCCGAATCTGTCGATCTATGATTTTAACATGTTACATTTGTGCGAACATGTGAAAAACGATATTTGAAGGAGAAATTTGCCCGAGAAATTCATTTTTCGAGATGATCAGCAGGTGTTTTTTCATACTACAAGAGTCGATTTTTCCATTAAGTTGTGTCGTTTCATTGTTAAATATTGTTTTACATAACATACTTACTGATTTTGCTTTCTTCGGTCATTCCTTTTATTAAAAAAATCTTGTTTTCGGTGATCTTGGATACGCTGCGACTGAAACTTTGAGATAAAAATAGAAATCTCTCGCCTCGCTTATCTCCACTTCCGGCTAAAGGTTTATACGGTTTATACCCTGTGACTATGAACTGTATCTCGCATTTATCACATTGTCAGTTCAATATTTTCCCATGAATGTGTCGTGAGGTGTACATTACATCGCCTCCCAGATTCAAAACACCTGTGAAATGTTTGAAGATTTCAGATCGTGGGAAATCAAATGATTTGTCACCCGAACAGAATCAAGCGTTTGTGGTCATCCATTTTCCCTGAGCGTTTTCACCACGTTGGTGGTGAAATGTTAAATATGCTTTCTCCGTGTATGGAGTCTTTTATTTACAACTGAAACATTCGAATTACCAATCTATTCCTTGTTCATCCTGACGACTGGCAATTTCTTTGTCATCAAAAGAAAAAAATGAAAACATTTTTTTTTTTCTTAAGTGGATAAATTCGGGTTTTGTATACTTTTGTCATTATTTTGGTATATAATATGTCGTTATTCACCTCTTTAATTCGTATTTAGGGCATTATGGAAATTTTCAAAAAAATGCCCAAAGTTACGTTGGACGACCCCTTAACTGTTAAATACCTAAGGGGCTGTTTTGATAAACGACAGACCATAATGAACGAGAAATAAAAAAACATGCCTCCCCCATTTAAATTTCACTGGTGTATCAAAGCAAAGTGATTGTGCATCATTGTATAGGTCCCCAATTACATGCGCTGACACTTTTCAATACTGCTTCATTGAAGCATTTCATATACATATTGTTCTTTCAAACGGACACGCTATTTTGTTTTTCAAGAAATTTTTTATCAATAAATTTAATTTAATTATAGATTCTTTAACGGAAATTATTAATATATTATATTAAACGAGCATACGCTATTTAGTAGGGGGGTGCATCATAACAATTAAAATTAGTAAAATTAGTAAAATAAAAAAATTAAGAGAGGGGGAGGGATGGGTTTATTGCGTGATAGCACTGTTCGACACAAAGAGAGGCAGGGGTATCACGTCATAACAATTAAAATTATATGCTACCTCCTTTTAATTGTTAGGGGGGCTAGGTCATAGCAATTAAAATTTAAAAGAGGTGGGTGGGATGGGGTTATTGCATCATAGCAATTAAAATTATCTGCTACCTCCTTTCAATTGTTAGAGAGGCTACGTCATAGCAATTAATATTATTAAGATTAATTTTTATTTTTAAAAATATGACTGCCCCATGTCTCCTTCACCCCTCCCCATAACCTCCTTTGACTCCTCCTTCACTGGCGCCTCCTCCGGTCAATCGACATCGAGTTATGCATGTCTACTATTACTAGTGGCATTGTGTCAGTTAAAGTGAATAAGCTGTTGAAACTCTTCTCCACAGGTATTGCAGGTGTAGGAAGACCTACACTTCTCGGCGTGTTTCACCAAATCTTTTTTATAGGTGTAAGATTTGGAGCAGCTGTCACATGGGAATCTTTTTGCAATGCCACCGGGCATATCTCTATGTCTTCAAATTTCGTGTCTCGTCCTGCTGAAGTTATTCTTGAAGGACGTATCTCAAAATTGACAGTTCAAAGTACCTTCTTCATGGGTTTTTAGATGATCCGTTAACTTATCTTTCCTCTTGAAAGCATTGGGACAGAGAGTGCAGACATGTACAGCAGCCTCTCCGCCGTGTACAGTAGTCTCATGGCGGTTTCTGTGATCCGCGGGTGAGACTGTCTTCTGACACTGACAGATTCCGGAAGCAAACGTTTTGGTTTTCATTTCGATTACTTACAACGAAGGAAATACGATGCGGAATGAAACTCGACTTGCCAACAACTCGTTTGCAAAACAAATGATAAATTTAGCCCCGAGTGACTGTCGTGTGATTTTTTATGGGTGTAATAAAAGATCGTTGGGATCTCTTTAGAATGGTGATCACACGCGACAGATGGTTCGTGCGACCATTTGTTAAAAAGAATAATTGCTTTAGATAAGATCTAATAACTGGGCATGCACCCCAGATATTAATAAAAGAAATCCATTCGTCTCTTTTTTATGGCGGTCGTAAAGCTCCCACTTTTATTACACCCATAAAAATCGACACAATGCAGTCGTTATTTTCGCACATGTCCAGTTTAAGGCATGTGTCAGCTGATAGAGAAGGTAGCATTCACATTTTTGGAGACGTTAAAATAATACAAAAGGGCTACGTATGTCCAATATTCGTTTCGAGTCATATTTTTTTTAAGAAAGACGCAAATAAATCACTCAGAGATATGTCGAACGGTCGACGAAAGATACGAGCGTCGATATTATCGAATCGCTTATCAAATAAATAATCCCAAAATTATAACTTCCAAAAATATAGATTCTATATACTAACCGACGTCAGCATTATTAATTCATTTATTATATATTCCGTTACTTAATTAATTCCCTAATTCATTAATATTCATAATTAATGTACTAATTATTATAATTAGCCCTAATTAGCCCTAATTACTAATTATTTACATTACCTAACCCCTTAATTACATAACCCCTTAATTAATTACATTGCGTAATCCACCCCTCTCACACCCCCTCACCGCCCCTCACCCAGATGTGGTGTCAACTTCTCTACTACTAATATTCAGTTATTCAAATGAATTTCCATCACCCGTCAATCATTACCACATCATCATCATCATTCACACATCTGACTTCAGAGCGTGAAGACCTGGACAAATTCTCCACTACTAATAAATATTCAGTTATTCAAATGAATTGTGATCAAATTCCCCAAACCAATCCCGGTCGGTAACGAATGATGAACGAACCAATAATCACGAAAATGTATTCTGTGGAGTGCTGTGAAATCTTTTACTTATTCCCATTTCCTTATTAAGCATTCATCAATTGGCCGAAGTTCGCACAATAAACAGTGTTGTAGAGTGGCGCGGCGCCTTAAGATACAAGATTATTTAAAACCTTAATTTCATCCTCAGACCCATTTTAAGGGGTCAGCTTAACCTTTTAAAGTGACCAAATGGTCAAAATGGTAATGATTGGCCGAAATTCGCAGAATAAACGCCGTTGTAGGGTTGCGCCCTAAGATATTAGATTATTGAAATCCAACGTTTCATCCTCCGACCCCATCTAAGTGGCCAGTTTGACCCCCTAAAAGTGACCAAATGGTCAAAATAGTAATTATTGGCCGAATTTCGCGGAATAAACGGCGTTGTTGGGTAGTGCCCCAAGATACTAGATTATTGGAATCCTAAGATTCATCCTCCGATCCCTGTTAAGGGGTCAGCTTGACCCCTATAGGTGACCAAATGGTCAAAATGGTAATTATTGGCCAAAATTGCTGCAATAAACGGTGTTGTATAGAATGGCACCCGTAGATACCATATCATTGAAATCCTAAGGTTCATCCTCTGGACCCTATTTATAACCGCCCCTCCCATTTTGTAGAACTACGGCATATTAGGCGTGACTCGGGGCATAAATCAGAATCTTCCATCAGATCATACGCTAATCATCTCAGTGAGAACAAGAGGCGGCCACACTCAGACATTATTTCAACTGCACAATCGAAGAGCTTGGAAAATCAGCAGCTCGTAGAAAGAGGTCGACTTGAACTTGACATTGAGCGATGATGAACTCGATAAACTGCTTGTACTTGAAATGGGTTCCAATAATTCAGTATTAACCCTTTACCCAACGAATCGCCCGTATCCGCCCGCGTAATATGTAAATTCAGCATTTGAAAAAATATTATTTTTCAAAAAATTTCAACCAAACCATATCATGTAACCCCTCGTTGGAACGAGCGCGTCGAGCTCGTTCCAACAAGGGGTCACATGATATGGTTTCGTTGAAATGTTTTTAAAAAATTCAAAAAATTATTCTTAAAATTATAAATTTTGATATCGTCTGCGTTGGGAAAAGGGTTAAATTCTACATATAACATACAACCATGGGCGGCGGATGTTCGATAAAAGTGTGTGCGTGTGGGGGGGGGGGGGGGGGCACAAATTTACAATGCTACCATAGTTCGACCTATCGTTTATCGTTAAATATACCATGACTCGCTGGAGTCTCTCGGTCAGGTGAATATGCTGCTGTGTGGTCACTGTCCTGTCCGTTTCTTCTACTTCAACTATCTTCCAACCCGAAGGCTAAGTAAAAGGAACCGACCGAAGCAACCAAATGTGGGATTCTTTGGCTAAATACTGTTTGGATTTGCAAATAATGTTACAGGAATGCCAGTTTATTGACACGTTTGCATGCGTCCATTTTAACTCATTGTGTGACTACGAAACATATCTGTAGAAAAAAGTGGAGGGGCACGTGCCCCCCTGTACACTCGTACTCGTGCACTTTTGGTACTCAGTAATATTTGAGGTGACATACAGGCCTGACTAGCCGGGCGCTTTTGTACATTTGATTTAGATAATGTATTTTATTGTCAGTCATGCAGGTGTCACTTAAACAAAGATATACTGCTACTAGTACGTACCTTAAAATAAAGGATGGTGAACATTCAACCTAATTTCATCCATTGTACAGTTCCCATGAATATTTACTATGGCGCGGTGTCAAAGCCTGAGCAATAATTTACTGGCGCCATCAAGGAAATCAAACTAATGCTGTCTTACATTCACTGTTGTTTCGGTAATTCCTTAATGATGAATTTTTTAAATTAAATTACTGTTATTGAACTTTTTCTCACATTCTCTATTTCAGGTTATCATGCACCCAGGTACCCTCCCCCACCCCCATGATAGGGCAAAGTTAAACTTGACTGGCCTCTCCATTCGGTATAATAAAAATAATAATGATCCAAACTCGATGGGGATATTACAGATTGTCTCCCCTTGTAACCATTTATCTTCTTCGGCTGACGTCTCGAGAGGCATTTTGTCCCTCGAGCAGACAATCTGCAATACCCCCACGAGCCAGGTCATCAGTTTTATAATAACCTAAAAATGCTTAAATAAACAGAAGTTCTTAAGCTGCTGTGAAAGCTAAATCTTATTATTACTGTTTATTCTTTTCTCCCACCAATGCGTCGGACGCTTCATATGAAACAGAGACATGCAGGATCATGTCAAACTGTTTATGATTAGTGTTTAATGTTATTTTGACATGCATGGTCACCTCATTGTATATATCTAGCCAGTGGCTGGGGAAACTGGTAATTAAAGTATATTAGTAACAATTGTCTACAGTACTAGCCTCCCAAATGCTCAAGAGACACACACGGCTATCGTTGCCTGATTGCATCCTTCTGTAATTACAGCAATAGTAAAAGTTTATTCAAGAAAAATAACACCTATAGCGAGCAGGGGCGGCGCAGCCGGGGCGGTGGGGGTTGGGGAGGGGGCACAGGGGCCACGTGCCCCCACCCCCACTTTTTGCACCAATTATAGGTACCCTAACAGGACAATTTCTGACATTACGTACACAACCCCCTATGGCCATATTGACTGTGGGAGATAGTAATATAGTTCTATCAAAATTAGCAACATAATACTGTCGGTGTCACTGTCCATTTTATATTTTGAGATATTGCACATCGCAAGTTCGCAACTAGCCATAATAAGCACAGACTACATGTATAGTAATAGTAAAACTAGTCCAAACTTGGACCCAAAGTCCGTAATGTCATTTTTTGGTTTGGTACGTCCTTTGGACACCAAAAAATGACATTACGGACTTTGGGTCCAAGTTTGGACTATGGTAAAACGTGCGCATGTGTACACCCCCTGCAGTTACCCAGAAAGAAATTATGCCCCCCCCCCCCCCCCAACACACACACACTTTTTTGGAGCTTCCGCCGCCCCTGGCAGCGAGATAGATTACACAGAGAGTTAACAACAGAGATATGATATGATTACAATAAACTAATAACAACAGCTATTTTTTAATACTAAATAAGGCTAATGTATCATACATATAACTGTATAAAGTCAACCCCTCCCCACCCCACCCCATCCCACCCAGGTCGGTTTATTGACTTACGATTTTGCAGTTATTGTTTCTCTTTTCCCGAAGAACAGTAGGATTGCAGATGGTGCGACATAATGAGGGCGTATTATTTTTCATAATAAATTCAAACCGATCTTGTTTGCTTGCATTTCAAAATTCTGCGTTGTTTCTGTTAATTATTGCAAACATCTGTCTTCTGATATTTGTATTGGCTGAGAATCCATGACAAAGTGCATCTTAGATTCCACATCGCCAGCGTCCTCACAAACATAAGAAGCATTGCAAATCCTATTTTCTAAAGGTATTGGCGGCTGTGCAAGATTCCCTTTTTCAATTGCAAAATTATGATAACTAATCCGTTATCTAGTGAATATACTTTGGGCTTTCTTTGTTTTTGAGTGAGCTTAATGGGAATCGAATTTAATGTCATTTTGAAGGCGCGATAAGTACGTAATTCGTTTTTTACCGTTCTTTTTATTGTCATTATTTAGGCATTCATTAAAATAGAGTGTGTAATCATTTGTTAAATTTTCATGTAATTTGCTGGATTTATTCTTGTGCATTGCAGCCGAGGGTATACTGTAACCTCCCAACATTTGACGGAATGAATGATGAATGAATGGTTTTATTTTGTACTACTACAACATGCATACAAATAGAAACTAAATACAGCAACATACAATTATCTCAAATGCAAGGTTGCACTACGGGGAGATGGCATAGCCACTAGTGCTGTCTTCCCGCCATTCCCAGTGAATACAAAGGTGCAAAATGTGAGACAATCCTGACAACAGCTATGGTAATGAAGAGAAAATGAATGAGTTAATTTTTTAGATGGTTCTATCCATATAAATAAAATAATTTTCCATTGTTTTTAGAAAATGAAATAATTTAGGGGTAGCTAATGGATAAGGATGAGATTACAGTGCTAGGACCTACAGTCGGGGCAAATTGGATTATTGCACCTGACGCGAAGAGCGTTCGAATTCAAGAATTGCTCCGTTAGAGAATTTTTGAATGATGATCTGGAAGAATTTTGAATCGGTGGTTCTATTGTGTTCCACATCCCAGGGGAAGTATCAATTGGAAAGTTTGCGGAGAAATGAGTTCTTGGTTTCAATGTATGTAATTTACCCGACTGTCTGGTGTCCAATCCCGGGGGAGTGGGGGGGGGGGGGGGTTGGTAAATTCTAAAAGTGTTCACAAAGCTTTTGGGTAGCAGGTTGTTTTACCAGTCGTGCATAAACAAAGAGACCTGGAGTTTGTACAGGCCTGTAAATTTTAAAATACCGTGCTTTCTAAACAGTGGGTCTGTATGAGCATTGTATTTTTTGTTTGATATAATTCGGATGGCTTTCTTTTGTAATTTTGTGATATTTCGATTTGATGGCTAGTGACCCCAGATATGGATATCATATAGCATGTGACTCTGGATCAGAGAGTAGTATAATGTTTTCAAACACTTTTTCGGTAGAATCCTCTTCACTTTGTTTATGGCATCAATTGCTTCCGACATTTGAGATTAGATTTCTGAGATATGCTTTTTGAAATTCAAATTTTTATTCTACGTGGATTCTTTGGAATTTTACAGATCTTTTCTCTTGATTATTTGTAACGAGTGAGATAGTTGTTAAGCGCAATTCTTTCGCTTTCAATGAAGTACATGTCACTCTGAGGGTGAAAAATAAGGAATTTTATTCTACTCTCATTTAGGGCAAGTTTATTAGCCGTAGACCAATAGCATGTGTTATTGAGTTCGCTGTTAACTAATTCTATAATGTATCTATGTTATTACCAGATGTATAGGCAGCAATATCGTCTGCATATTATAAAA
The DNA here is from genome assembly GCA_031216915.1 of Pictodentalium vernedei. Classification (NCBI taxonomy): domain Eukaryota; kingdom Metazoa; phylum Mollusca; class Scaphopoda; order Dentaliida; family Dentaliidae; genus Pictodentalium; species Pictodentalium vernedei. The sequence continues at coordinate 458,885,443 of CM062293.1, read as the reverse complement.
TGTTCAGAAGTGTCGAATTTATAATATCGTTTATGTAGATTATAAAAAGAAGAGGGCCAAGAATATAACCCTGAGGGACATCAGTTGGTATGATCTGGAAGTCGGAACTGGCCTTTGGGAGGGACACCAACTGAGATCTGTGTGTCAAATAATTCTGGAACCAGGCGTTTGCATGGCCCTGTATTCCATAGAGTTCTAGATTTTTAGTAAGATCGAGTGATTTATAGTATCAAATGCTTTGGAGAAATCGAGAAAAAAGCTAAAGTACAGCCCTTTGTTGGCTTATCGTTAATTTCAGCAACACAGTTTATGATATGCAATACCGGATGTATTGTTAAGTGTGCCTTTCTAAAGCCAAATCGATTTTGATAGAGTATCTGATTATCTTCTAAGAAAGATATTAACCAAGAGTACATTAATTTTTCTAATACTTTAGGGAAAGTTGGTAGGATACTAATGAGCATACAAAAGTTAAATAGTTGTTGATCGCCAGAAGTAGGAGATGTATGGATCGGCCCACATTGGCCGGAGGGAGAACCGATGGGGGAAGTGACATCATAGTCATGTGACCTGGTGGCGCTACGTTTGGTTGACATGGTAGCCCGCGTGAGCGGCCATCTTGTGACGTCATCCCCATAGTGATTCGTGATGTTAGTGCACATGCGCAGCGCTTGTTAGAGTGATATGTGTTTCCATCTCCATTTTGTTTTCTGGATGCCGCCATCTTGGTTTTTATGGTAGCACGTGGTTGCTATGTTACCCAAAGGCTTATAATAGACAGGGGTATGTTCGGAGGGTATGTTTGATTGAATCAGAGTATCACGAATTACCCAAATAAACCCGACAATCCCTCCAAATCACCGAAATCTACTTTATTTACTACGGATTCCCCATTTTATCGGCTTAGCACGTAGTGTTACAGGACACAGGGGTGAGGTCGATTTAATAGGAGTAATTTTCTGGCTAGAATTTCCCCCAGAATCCTCGTTTAATTCATAGAATTACCACAAACAACCCGGTAAGTTGTACTATTTCAGAATCCTTTTGAGGACCGCCATACTTTGGCTTATAATAGTAGTGCTATAGTACCGAGGAGCACGGGGTTGAGCTCTATTGAATAGGGGTATACTCAAGTAGAGTAGAAGAGCCTATCAAATGGAACAGCTTTGCTTATTGTTACTATATTTCTCCCTCCGGCCAATGTGAGCCAATCCATACATCTTCTACTGCTATCGACAGATTTAAAGACGGGAATTACTTTTGCAATTTTCATTTTGGTGGGGACAATACCAGTTGAGAAAGATAGATTAATTACTTGCGTTAAAGGGTCAGCTATCTGATATATTATCTACTTTACTATTTTTGAGGATATATTGTCAAGGTCTCTACTTGTTTTTGATTTCAGTTTTTCTGTGCACTGTATTACTTCTTGCGGGGTAGTTGGCAAAATAAAAAAAATGACTCAAGGTTACTTCCCTGAGCGTAATCTGTGGAAATTGTGAGAGGAGGGCGGTGCTGACTCGCTTAGTTTTGAACCAGTGTTAACAAAGTGGAAGTTAAATTCGCCAACTATCTCTTTAGGGTCCGATATTTCCACGTTGTCAACGACAAATGTGGACGGGTATGTGAAGGTAGAATTACATTTTTTAATTGCTTTCTACAAGATTTCCCAAGTTTTTTTATATTGTATTTATTTTCGAAAAGTATAGTCTTATAACAATGAGATTTGCGAGCCCTTTTCAATCTGTTAACAATGATACAGTACATTTTGTATCTTATTTTATTTTGTGTGGTTGGGGATTTTAATTTTTTGACATATAGTTTTGTTTTTTTCTAATGATCACTGCAAAAGGCCCGACGTCATCCATGATTCACGCTTCACAAACTATGGGAGAACTCTTGTTACGCGGTCTTAGTGTTTGTCCAGGTTTTGGGACTCCGATGGCGTCTCCTAAAGGTGGCTCCTTTGTTTTACAACAAGGGCAGCAAGCAGTGTTGTGTATGTGGCAATCTATGGTTACTTGAAGTGACAGCCACTACTGATTAACTGGGAAGTCAATAAACACACTGGAACTCGCAGATACAGTTTCTACTATTGTTTATTCATTCTAACACAGTTCAATTAAATCCACACAAGCGTTTTGAGCTGGAACAACATCACTCGGACATCAACTCCTCTACCAATACACCAGGTGTAGAATGTCTCAATACTCAATACTACTACATAACTCAACAGGCTAACAGCGACGCAACTTAACTATCAAGTTCTTAGGAGGCTTCTCCACTCAAAGCCCATGGCATGTAGATCGAGTTCCTATCTCTGCCAGCTGGTGGATCGGATGGTGACTCCCTACTGGCGGGCTCACCAGCTGTTTATATACTTCATCAGTTAGCATGATTAAGAGCTGCGTGACTTGAAGGTAGTAAACAACTTGTGACAAGTTTTCTTGAACCCATACCCATCATGTTGAATCAGCCAAAACCTGCGGCAGGTCTACTATGTCAACTGACAGTGTAATGAACCTCTCTTAATCTCTAGCAGTTAATATTCACACCAAAAATATCGACAGGTATACTGTCGTGTTGCCTCATCCACATATGGAAATAATTTTCCATGCAGGTGTCGTAAACGACCCCAGAACCAGCTTGATAAGCCTCGTCATTTTCAAAGTCTACATCAGGATCAGAGTCTGTTTCAGCTGCAGCCATTGTTTTTCTTACTACTTTATTTACAACAATCACTCTAGATTATATATTATCTTTGTCTTCATTGTCACTTACACAGAAGAGGTAATCTCTTCTAATTCATCAACATTGTGTCCCTTATTACCCATTGTGGCACTCACAATATCCGTTTCAGCTTTATATTGTACTTAGGATACAGTCGTTTCTGCAACACAGGTAATTTCGTCACTGCTTTTCGTATAGTTTGTCGCATTAATTCTAATATCTCTTTTGGTGGAGATCCATTTCCTACTCTTACTTCTGATGGTGGAGCTGAAGGTTCTGAAGATAAAACTGTCGTTTGGTTAGTTGACTGCATAGGTTTTTGAACACGAGTCAAATGTTTTTTTCATTCTTCCACCTGGCACAGCATCATTCAACACTTCACACTCGCTTCCCGAAAAATCATGTCTAGTTCTGTGATTCGTATGTTTTGTTTGCAAGACCCAATTAAGTATTCGGATATGACCACGTTTTCGAATACATTTCACAAGTACGTAAATCATCAAAACAATGATTACCGTCCCAACGAAATATGCTCACTGAGGTACAGTGAACGGTTCCTCAAGCACCAATTGCATTGCATCAAGTTCACTCACAAGATAATTCTTGGGTAGATTCTCGAGATGACTTAATGTCTTCGGCAATGTGAAGGTGGTTACATAACTATTAATGGCAGGTTTCCACACCTGTCGCTGATGATATGAAAAGTAAGGCAACACAGTCCTGGACATTAATTGATAGGTGGTATTGTCGCAACCATGAAAATAACTAAGCAGTAAGAGCTGTCCGCTCGTTGCCATACACAAAGGTTTTAATTCAAATAAACCTATAGGAGGCATTATTCTACGTGGTTTTGGATTTTTGCATTTTGAGCAGGTTATCGAGAACCACTACGGTAATTCGTTGTAATGTACCATAACCCTTGCTCTATGCGTGTTGCAAAAGGCAGATCAATGTGTAATTTAATTTCTGCTGTGCGTAGCTTGTCAATCTCATCTCGCATATTCAGCAATAAGGCTAACATACAACTCGATGTGTGTATGGTTCGTATAGCTCCATAGCTCCTACTAATGGACAAAAGAGTTTCTTATCATCTACACACTTGTCATGCCCAATTTTGTGTATGTATCGAATTCTCTGTTCGTCAACAATTAACGTATCTGATTCGAATTGATATATTGCGACCGACTTACTCGCGTCAGGCAACATATTCGCGGTGACATTTTCCAAAGGCACAGGCAACGCCTTTATGTGAAAGATCTCACATCTGTCTTACATTGAATATTTACCTCTATCGGCGCATCCTATAGAAGTGCCTGCGTGGCCTTCTTATGTTCTCTGTAACGTCGACCAATGCCATAACTCTTCAAGAGGTACACTCTAGTCTTCAGGCGAGGAGTGTTCTCTTATCTGTCTCTTACTTCGAATCAGAGGAACTAATGGATTTCTCTGTTCATTTACCTCTTCACTCTCACTACTGTCTTCACTGGCAGTAACGGCTTGTACTTGTGGTGCTACATACCTCTGTGTTCTGCACCACCTTTCCGACGCTCGGACCTCCCATTCCTGTGGAGCTAAAATAAGATTTTTCCCATTACACTTTTTAAGCCATGTCAACTGATCTTTTATTCTATAACTCACCGGGCCCCTCTATAACTCGGAAAGGATATTCCCACTTTTCTCCAGCTTACATTTTGATCTCCCGTCTCGATACACAACGGAGACACCTACGTCAAACTGAATGTCTTTTGCTTTCTCATTCCCTAAGCTTTGTTGTTTCGCAACACGTTTTTGCTGCCGTGCCTGCTGTTGGGGAAAATGCCTTATGCTGTTCTTGAATAGCAACTGTATGGTGTTCTTCTCCCATATATTTCTGTCTGGGTTTCAAAATAGTGTCTAATGATAAACCACATCCCTTGCGCATTTCAGGGTCTAAGTCTATGACTTTTCCCCCGTCACCATATTTCCTACTTTACGTTATAATAGGGATAAGACTATTTTGCAATGGCAGAGCTAACAAACTTTTCGGTAACGATTGTGAAGTGAATGAATAAAATGTTGTACTTACAGTGTAAATTTTAGGAACAGACAGTTCTCCTCTGTTCCACGGATACGTTCGATGCATTGTCTCGACGTTTTGATGCGTTGTATCATCTCCTGATGCGCACTATCGCGACAGTCAGGTCCGTGGCACAAGACCAGTTCAATATCCTGGTCGAAAGGCACCAAAGAAGACCGTTGTTACGTGGCCTTAGTGTTTGTCTATGTTTTGGGACTCCGATGGCGTCTACTAAGGGTGGCTCCTTTGTTTTACAACAAGGGCAGCAAGCAGTGTTGTGTATGTGGCAATCTATGGTTACTTGAAGTGACAGCCACTACTGATTAACTGGGAAGTCAATAAACTTACTGGAACTCGTAGATACAGTTTCTACTATTGTTTATTCATTCTAACACAGTCCAATTAAATTCAAACAAGCGTTTTGAGCTGGAGCAACACCACTCGGACATCAGCTCTTCTACCAATACACCAGGTGTAGAATGTCTCAATACTACTACATAACTTAACAGTCTAACAGCGACACGACTCAACTGTCAAGTTCTTAGGGGGCTTCTCCACTCAAAGCCCATGGCATGTAGATCAAGTTCCTATCTCTGTCGGTTGGTGGATCGAACGGCGACTGCCTACTGAAGGGCTCGCCAGCTGTTTATATACTTCACCGGTTATCATGATTAAGAGCTGCGTGACTTGAAGGTAGTAAACAACTTTGACAAGTTTCACTTGAACCCATACCCATCATGTTGAATCAGCCAAAACCCGCGGCAGGTCTACTATGTCAACAGACAGTGTAATGAACCTCTCTCAATCTCTAACAGTTAATGAGTGAAAAACGGTGAAGCTTTTGACCTTCATTTGTTTATCAGTTATGAACTGTCTGTCAAGTGTGTCAATCTACAAGCTGGTCCCAAGTCAAGTTATCTCCGATGTTCAAGAGATTAATGATCCAGTAAGTAGTATGTCTTGTATGTTTGAGTCACTATTTGGATGATCTCATTTGGATGATCTGATGTGACGTCATAGTCACGTGACCCAGTGGCGCCATGTTGTCATGGTAGCCCGTGTGAGCGGCCATGTTATGACGTCATCCCCATAGTGATACGTGATGTGAGTGCGCATGCACAGTGCGTGTTGATTGGGTAATACCTGTTTCCGTCGTCCGTTTTGTATACTGGAGGCCGCCATCTTGGTTTCTATGGTAGCACGTGTTGCTATGTGACCTAAAGCCTTCTAATAGAATAGGGGTATGCTCGGAGGGTGTGTTCGATTGAACAGGAGTAATTTCTCGCTTCGAAGAATTACTACAAACATGCTGACAAGTTGTACTATTTCGAATTCTTTCTGAATTCTCTGCTTCTGTTTATCTATGCAATAATTTTTGTCTAACCGACCATGTTCCTTTGTCCTGTAGTATACTCTAGTAGAATAGAAGAGCCTATCAGCTGGAACAGCCTTGCTTATTATTACTGTATTTAGCTGTTCTGGTCTGCTCTTGTTAGTTCTGATCCTATTCTGAGTACTCTTGTTGTTTCATTTATCTGGATCACCCAATCAATTCACTTTACTGGCGCTAACTACCAATCAGATCACTTGATTTTCCATAGTCTGTATGCAGAGTTACCTCCCTTGTCTTTAACAAAAGCATATATCATTCCCAAAGCCAATAAGCTATCGAGCAGTTACTGATAAACCATTGCTCATACGACAAAAAAGGGATTCTCCAAAAGGTATCCTCGATAGGTATCCTCAAATGATACAATACCAGGCCATAGGTATCCTCAAATACCGAAATGAGGCTAAGAGTCGTATGTGCGAGTCACTCGAACGAGCAATTGCTCGATAGCTCATTTGCTCTGTAGACTTCGAGTCGTACGAGCAGTATGTGCGAGTCACTCGAACGAGTAATTACTCGATAGCTCATTTGCTTGATGAGCTTCGAGTCGTTCGAGCAATAACTTTTCAGTAACTGTTCGATAGCTTATAAGGGATATTTGGGATAGGTATATCTTGTGGTGGCCTAGAAGGTTGGGCGAAATAGGTAATAGTATCCTTAGATAAGTATCCTATAAATGGTATCCTCAAAAGGTATCCTCAAATAATGATACAATGCCAGGCCATAGGTATCCTCAAATACTGAAATGTGTCAAAGAGTCGTATGTGTGACTCACTCGAATGAGCGAGCAATTGCTCGATAGCTCATTTGCTCGGTAGACTTCGAGTCGTTCGAGCAGTATGTGCGAGTCACTCGATCGAGCAATTGCTTGATAGTTCATTTGCTCGATGAGCTTCGAGTCGTTCGAGCAATGGTTTATCAGTAACTGCTCGATAGCTTATTGGCTTTGGGAATGATATATGCTTTTGTTAAAGACAAGGGATGTAACTCTGCATACAGAATACAGATTATGGAAAATCAAGTAATCTGCTTGGTAGTTAGCGCCAGTAAAGTGAACTGATTGGGTGATCTACATAAATGAAACAATAAGAGTTCTCGGAATAGGATCAGAACTAACAAGAACAGACAAGAACAGCTAAATATACTAATAATAAGCAAGGCTGTTCCAGCTGATAGGCTCGTCTATTCTACTGGCGTATACTCCAGGACAAAGGAACATGGTCAGGTAGACAAAAATTATTGCATAGATAAATAGAAGCAGAGCATTCAGAAAGAATTCGAAATAGTATAACTTGTCGGGTTGTTTGTAGTAATTCTACGAAACGGGTAATTACTCCTGTTCAATCAAACACACCCTCCGAACCTATCCTATTAGAAGGTTTCAGGTCACATAGCAACCACGTGCTACCATAGGAACCAAGATGGCGGCCTCCAGTATACAAAATGGACGACGGAAACACGTATCACCCTAACAACACGCGCTGCGCATGCGCACTCACATCACGTATCACTATGGGGATGATGTCACAACATGGTCGCTCACGTGGGCTACCCCGACAACACAACATGGCGTCACTGGGACACGTGACCATGACGTCACATGAGATCATCCAAATGAGATCATCCAAATAGTAACTCAAACAACACACTACTCCGGTAATAGGCTTGCAGATGTCTCTCACACTCGAAGATTACTTCAACAATCCGTTTATAGAGTTACCATACTAAGCACTGCAGGGTTTATTCTCTGTTAAGTCTTGAAAACCTCTTATCGTCCGGCGATGGTCAGCTGTTCATTAACTCTCAAGTAGGTTTCAAGTATTTTGTTTACAATTCCTCTCACTTTTAATACTTATCACGCAGTGAATTCTCAAGTTCTAATGTCAATTCTCAAGGGGTTTGCCAGATGTGTACTCTATTAAATTGTACTTAGTCACAGCAGTTAGAAAATAACGGAAGAGAGTTTCTGTTCAATAATTGTAAGATTTTAGAAATAACTGAATTCTAACAACTTCTAAGTGAAAAAATTTCTCTTTCTCCATCCCCCTGTTTTTTTACTCCCATGGGGGGGGGGGGGGGTCATTTCCCACGACCCCGGGCCAACAACCCCGGGCCTTAAGGCTTGTTAACCCTCTCGTAGGCTACATTTTGCTACACTCTTACGAGCCGTTCTGGAAAAGCTTGATCGAAAGATGCATGAATTGTCTTGACAAGAATATTGTAGGCTTCGATGGGACAGTGTGCATTCATTACATTCGTGAAGACACTGTCAGATAAAATAGACTTGAACTTGTTTACATTCTCCTGCTAAAAAGATATTTTAGAAGTTTGTTTAGGATGGATGTGCCTTTTGACGATTCATCAACACAAAATGTTGCAAAATGGTCACTTACATCCGTAATAATTATTCCGGATGTATGGGGATTAATTTTTTTACCGAAAATGTTATCAATTATGGTGGCTGAATGGTCTGTAATTCTAGTTGGTCTTGTAATAAATGGCATGGAACCTGCACTAAACATAATATCGATAAATAAATTGGTTTTGTAATGTCCACAAAAGCCAAGTAATTCAATATTAAAATCACCCATAAGATAAACATTTTTGTTTGAGTCACCAAAGATGTTTACTAAATTCGTCATTTTTTCCAGGAATAAATCAAGGTCCGCTTTAGGGGCTGTATTTGGTCTATAAATAATTCCAATCTCGTCGAGATTTCCACAAAAAAGGGATTCAAATACATGTGGGATAAACACAGAAAGGTCTTCGCGGATTTTAAAAGGGAAGGTATCTTTTATATAAAGTCCTATACCTCCCCTACCATCGTCGTTACTTGGTCGTTGCCGAGTGAGTAATCAAGGGGTGGTAGCCTTCTGTTGAGAAGGTAATGTTTTCTTTCACGTTGAATGTTTCTGTTAAACCTATAACGTCTAAAAAAAGTTGATTCATGTTGAAGGCTACATGTCAGGTTGTGAAGGGGCTCCCAGTTGGCATTAAGGCTTCGACAGTTAAGGTTGAAGAGCGTGAGTGAGTTGGGCTTTTATATCTCATTACTAAAACGCTCCGGTGTGTAGTATTCGCAACTACGTTCTTCCATAGCGAAGGGAGAGTTCAATTCCGCAGCGTCATTACTGGCAATTACACCGTAAAACTGAGAAATAAAGTCAAATGAGCTGCTGCTCTGTATCTCATCAAATTTAAATGTACTAGCCTTTATCAAATGTCGGAATATGAGCCACTCTACCAAGGAATAAACCAAAAGACTCTCTTACTCTTTTCTGTTATGTTCAACCCATGTACGATAATTTATTTCCACATGTTCATCGTTTGTGTTTGAACTTCCTTTGTTATGTTGCTTCGTATGAGTAATTTGTCACAAGGAGACAGCTTACATAAGCTATAGCTTGCTGCTGAATCCTCTTTCACATTTATGTATCTTGATGAAATGTATCATAATATTCTGTCAAATCAAGGAAATAAAATATTGTTTAAACTAAAAGACTTTGCCACTGTGACTGAGCAAGTATTTTGCATGAGGAATTGTGTACTGTTGTCAGGATTGTGTGAGTCAACGAACAATGTCGGAGGATGATTGTTCAGAAAGTTTATGACAAACACCTCTTCCTGTGTTCAGCCAGCAGAATTACTTTAATTGTTTTGGTGTGGGCAGCGTTAAATATTATGGATTTTGAGATGGGATTGTAAGGTTAACACAATCATAATGTGTGCAGTGTAGCGCAGCTACACACTCACACACACAAAATCACACACGCATATATATTTTTGAGTCATCATATCCATAGAAAACAAAGCAGTGCAATTCAGTACGTCAACCATTGTGTGGTTAGCATAAAACTGGTACAGCTGAAGATGGCGATAATCCATACAAACATGATGAAGTTAAGGAGAACCATGGCTGAATAGGACAATAAATACTTAGCCCCCCCCCCCCCCCCCCCTTCCCCTCCGGAACTTCATAGGTCGCAACATCAGCACACAAACGCAAGCAGGGGATCCAAAACCGAACCCACACGATCTAAACATTTAAAAAACAACACCGATAGCAACACCCCCACCGGGAACTCCAAATCCGAGCTTAACCCCTAAACTCAGAATAAGAAAATGTGTGTGCGGAATTGAAATCTAAAAGCAAGACTTGTCAATCTGGAGGATTTAGGAATGATGTCCAAGAGAGACACTCAGCCCAATAGGAAAATGATTTAAAATATTTAGTGAGAGGCAGGGGATCCGAAACCGAACCCCTCGCGATGCACACATTTAAAATACGACACCGATAGCAACACCTCACACGGAACTGCAAATTCGAATCCGAGCTTAACCCCTAGATTTAAATCTAAAAGCAAGACTTGTCACCCTGGAGGGTTTAGGAATTATATCCAAGAGAGACATTCAGCCCTTAAGTACATATTTTAAAATATTGAGTGACATATTCAATTTACAAGATTCTGAAATTCATAAATCGTAAGATAGATGTGTAAATATTAACTGCATAGGTCTGTCGTTCGCCATTCCGCAGTATCAAGCGCCCACCCCTATAAAAAAAACTCGAATCCAGACCCTTGGGCGAAACACCGCCACAAATGTTGGAGCAAAAGTCTGCGAGCCACGCAGGATCCAACCTTGGCCCAAATCCCCCCGCTCAGCGTGCAGATTTCCGAGGCCACAGAACTCCTGAAAAACGGGTCACCATTTGAAGACTCTATTATCATCATAACCAGCAGCATCAGTCTCAGCATCACCACCAATAGACCAAATTTTATTGGTTATAATGCGTTGATTCTTTACAATGTAATTGCCATGTTATGCAATCACAGATTCATTTACTAACTCAGTTCGAAGCTGATATGGTCCTAAGTAAGAGGTGTGTTATAATCAATTGGCCTTATTTGTGCCCTCTGGGGCGAAATGCACCCCTAGCCCCGTGAGAACCCCTTTGCTTAACTGGTAGAGTGCTGGAAGCCCATATTTTGGCTTTACTCTGAAGAGTCAGTACCAGCACTTAAAGGCTTCATATTTTGTGGATGTTGTTCATACCTCCTTTGAAGTGAAATTATTTAGTCTGTTAGGATTTGCCTTGTTACAATTTATGAGAGAGTGCCTATTGGCACTCTCCCATAAATTGTAACTAGGCAAACGTATGTGAACAAATTTTGATGACCAAAAATAATTCAGCACTCTACCAGTTAATGAGCCTGTAGCTCTTATAAAACGCTCACACTGTGGGTAGAGTCACAGAGTGCTAGCAGCCATAAGCACTTGCATTACACTGTGACGAAATGCATCCTAGGTCCGTGAGGACCCCCTTTGCTTTATGAGCTAACGCTCACGCTGTGGATAGAATCGCAGAATGTTAGCAGCCATAAGCACTTGCATTACATCAGAATCCCTTCAAGGGAGCAGTGGAAAGCTATTTTCACAGGGTGTAAACAGCCACAAGCACCTGTATTACACCAGAATCCATTTAAGAGGTCAATGGAAAGTTATTCCCACAATTAGGCTGGTGAAACAATACTATCATTATCTCAAAGGCCAGGTGTGCAAGTAATAGTAAGTTGAAAGATTAGAAAGGTAAAAACACAACAACAAACAAAACAAGCCATTGTTTAAGAAAAGGTATAACTAATTATCTCATTACTCTAGAGAAGTATTGGAGATTAATGTCATAAAACAATTCTAATCTGACTGTTTTATAGAGGTTTGTGACGATATTGAAATTAAAGGTATAAAACATCTCTAAAACGAATAAAAATAAATGGCTTTCCAATTTCCAGAAGTATAGGTATGTGATATTAAAGGTAATAAGGATATAAAACCTATCTAAAACCAATTATAAGCTAAAATATATTGGAGTTAAGCACTTAACGAGGAACTCAATCTCTGGTCAGAAGAGTACAATATTTGATACTTTCTGCCAAGTGATATTGTCCACCCAATACTTGGTGTGAAAGTACATGAAAGTTCAACTCTCTGATACTGAAGAAGAACGTCAACAAAGATGGCGTCGGAACTTCTAAGGAAAGTTTTCCTGATTTTAACAGGAAAAAAAATCAGGTCATTAATAATATATAACCCTGTGTCTGTGTGTCTGTGTGAGTCTGGGCGCGCGTCTGCGCGTGTGAGTGAATACACACCTATGTAAAATAAATATTTATATGTATCCACCCAACTGGTTTAGGCAAATGCTAACACAATATTTTACAAGTACAATGTGTTTGTCACGCTAAAAAACTTCTTTTGTGATAAAACCTGTGCCACGGAAACAGCCTTGTATAAGCAACACAGCTTGTTGCTGAATCAGTTTCCATCATCCAAACTCATATGTATCAACTGTATCTATGTTTTCATTACTTGCTGCTGGAAATAAATTCTGTTTAAACTAATATATAACCCCCCAATCGCCCATTTTGTCAGCAGTCTCCTCTGAAAACTCAAACTGTTCACATCTAGAAACCTACAGTGGGCTATTATTTCCTGTACGGACTATGAAATGTTTTTCTTACATAGAATTTATTCTATTCATACTGAGTTGATGTCATCTTTCAGAGGGACTCCAGTGTTGGACACTGCATTTATATTGAAAGTTTTAATGTAATAAAAGAGTGTACGGTTAGCTTATACATCCCACTGTATAAACAGTCTTGTGTTGAGTGTTCTACCCATGCAACAGAGAATTCGGACTCCAAGAAACTTGGACCATTTTCCAGTTTTATTCAAGTTACAGTAGAAAGTGGAGTGTGGTGGAGTTTAGATGATCTACATTGATCAAGGCCAAAAATCAATCACAACGGGGAGGGCTTCGCCACATACACCAGAATTCCTTTAGGAGAGCAGTAGATAGCTATTCCCACAGTTAGGTTGGTAAAATAATACTATCATTATCTCAATGGCCAAATGTGGATTGTTTATGATCAAATCAATCAAATTCTTTATTGTATTGTTACACCATAAAGGTCAAATGTACATATTATAAAATAAAATATAAACTGTAAAAAAAAATTTAAAAAAATATAATGACACTCGAAACACGGGTCAATATTCAATAACAAAGGTTTAAACAATAAGTAAAATGCGGTAACTTCAGAGTTAAACCACGACTTTATATTACATATGTGGAATATTGGTTTTATGTAGCAGAGCTGTCGATGAGGGGCTGTCAGACTCCATTTTCTCCATTTTTCTCAGCCCCCTGGTAAATAAAATGAGCTACGCTTTTTATGGACTCTGTGTCATCGCCCCCAATAAAAGCTTTAATTTTTGTCAATCGTCATTGTTTTTACGGAAATGTTCGGCCATACCTAATTTGATGAACAGCTGCTCTCTTTCCCTGTCCAAGTGTAGTAGAAAGTGTTTTTCATCATCCAATACTTTACACTGGTGGCACAACCTTTGATTTTCTGGTATTTGATGATATCGCCCCCTTTCTATTCCTAAGTTAGGACAGCTCAGTCTGAATTTAGACAGCACACGCCGATGTTTAAGAATACAACATTTTTCAAGGTATGGCTCAAATATATAATTCACTTTGAATGTACGGTATGTCCTCAATTTATTTGATCCACTCTTCCGTTCATCGTCAAACAAGTCGTTTCTGGAGGCGTCTAAAAAGAACGAGTTTATCGTTTGTTTGTCGAGTGCACAGACATCAGATTAGTTTGGCGCTTCGGGCTTTCTACATTTTTTCAGTGTATGGTCCCACGAATATTTTTGCCCCTTGCACCCGGAAAATCGCAAGTTTCCATTGCATCTTTTACCAATCTGTCCGATGCTAGGTTGTCAATATGTATTGTATACTGTTCCATATTGACTGCCATAGCAGCGGTGAGGGGCATTATTCCTAGTTCCATTTTTATAGCCAGATTGCTCGCCTGTTTTGGTAAGTTGAGAATCTGTTTGCAAAATCGATCTTGTGTTTTCTCGTAGGCGATGTTTTAAGATGTGAGAGGATATTAAAGCACCTGCCTCGAGCGAGTGCCCTTTGTTTAGATTGAATAATTTTATGGATGATCCCAGGGAACCAGATTTCGGAACCGTACGTCATAATTCGATTTTAGACCCGTTTTTGGTGGTATCTGTTTTAGAGGGGTAAAAGTGAAGAGGGAAAATGAAGCTTTGGCTGCTTTGTTTGCAAGCTCGTCACGCGCACCCCCAAAGTGCCCTTTCTTGTCAAGTTTTAATCCAAGATAGGTGTAGTTTTCTACCTTCGTCGATGGTGATGTCATTGTATCTCACACTCGGCGGGTTTTGGTGCGAGTTGTTTTTAGAGAAAACCATGGCTTTTGTTTTTCCAATATTAAGTTTTAATCTCCATTTTTTATTATATTCAAACAATCTATCGAGTTTCTCTTGTTAACCCTCCGATGATGTTGACATTAAGATGAGATCGTCTGCAAACAGAAGACATGGGACCTCAGAGTGACGAAGCACGGGATTAGCATTAATACCTATGAATTGTTCAGGCAGATCATTTATAAATATATTAAAAAGTGCTGGGCTTAAATTATCCCCTTGTTTTACACCGATGTTTATGTCAAAATATTCCGTCCGCCTGTCACTGAATTTCAGGCACGATTGTGGTCTCGCATATATTGATTTTATGTACCCACCCCCATATCCGACAGTTTCTGTAAAAGGCCAAGATACCAAACTGATTCGAAAGCCTTTTTATAGTCTACGAAACATGTGTAGAGCTTTTTCTTCTCAGTGGTATATTTATTAACTGGCCGAGTGTTGGAAACCCATATTTGGGCTTTATTCTGAAGTGCGGGTTCCGCAACTTGATGCCTTCATATTCTGTGGATATGCTTCATATTAGTTTGGAATTAAAATTATTTAGTCTGTGAGGGTTTTCCTTGTTACAATTTATGGGAGAGTGCCAAGTGGCACTCTCCCATAAATTGTAACAAGACAAAGAGGTGTGGACAAATTTGGATGACCAAAAATAATTTAACACTCTACCAGTTAATCAATGTTTTAAGGATGAATTTACAATCAGAGGTTCTGTGATCTTTTCTAAATCCATGCTGAAAATTCGTGAATTTATCTTCACGGTGCTGCAACAATCTTGAATTTATTATAGAGCTGAAAGCTTTTGCTAAGCGGCTCATTATTGACACACCCTTGTAGTTCGTTGGTGTGCTCTTATCCCCTGATTTGTGTATGGTGGTGATATAGGATTTATTCCACTGTGATGGGTATATTCCACTCGAGAGGATGTTGTTGAACAGTTTTGTAACTGGAGCAGCTAGGATTTCTTTCCCATATTTGAGTGTTTCATTGATTATTCCGTCAGGGCCATTGATTATACCGTCAGAATAGGTATACTGATTATCTCATTAGTCTAGAGAAGTATTGGAGATTGAAGTCATAAAACAATTCTAATCTGACTGTTTCATATAGGCTTGTGGCACTAATGAAATTAAAGATATAAAACCTATCTAAAACCAGTTATAATAAATGGCACTCCAATTACCAGAAGTACAGGTATGTGACATTAAAGGTAATAAGGATATAAAACCTATCTAAAACGAATTATAATGAATGGTACTCTCATTAAAGATAGAATATATTGGAGTCAGGCACTTAACGAGGAAATCAAAAATGTCTGGTGCAAGAGTGAAATATTTGATACTTTTCTGCCAAGTGATATTGTACACCTAATACTTGGCATGAAAGTTCATGAAAGTTAAACTCTCTGAAATTGAAGAAGAGCGTCAACAAAGATGGCGTCGGAACTTTCAAGGAAAGTATGCCTGATTTTAGCAGGAAATAAATCACGTGATTAATAGTATATATCCACCAGCCGGCCATTTTGTCGGCAGTCTCCTCTGAAACTCAAACTGTTCGCATCCAGAAACCTGCAGTGGGCTATTATTTCCAGGACGTACGTATCAAAAATGTTTTCTCACATAGAAATTATTCTGTTAAATCTTGAGTTGATGTCATCTTTCACAAGGACTCCATTGTAGGACACTGTATTTACATTGAGAGTAGATGTAATAAAAGAGTGTAAGGTTAGCTTATGCAATCCACCATATAGACAGTCTTGTGTTGATTGTTTTACCCATGCACCACAGAATCAGCCTCCGGGGAACTTGGACAATTTTCCAGTTTTTATCCAGATACAGTATAGAAAGTGAAGTGTGGTAGAGTTTTGATGATCTCGACTGATCGAGGCCAACAAGCAAGCACAACGCGAAGGGCTTCGCCACTACCCCCCTCCCCCCCACCCCCACTCGAGCCCCCGACCCAGCGCGTCAGGCGGTGTTTTTAATTGTCTATCATACTGACAAATAGGACAGACAGGGTGGACAATTAATTACGACTATGCATTGGATTATGCTTGACTTTTTCCAGTCACTATTTCAACGGGAATAATCAGAGCAGACGACAATATTGCGGACGTGCAAATCTGTACACAACTGACTCAATCGGGGCATTACTCTGCACCCATTTAGAGAAATGTTCCCCGAGAGACATTTGTGTGCTGCATATGGTGCAGGTCAAGGCTATATTTACTTACTTAGCCCCCTTTATGTACACAATTATGTGCAGCATGTGGTGCAGGTCAAGGCTATATTTATTTACTAAGCCCCGAAAGGGATATTCCACTGAATGGTCCATAGTGCTTCTTACATTATCTCTTTGAACTCTAGTGGTATCTTCCATGCCAGTTCAATGCCAGCAATTAGTGGAGTCCATATTCATTATTTGGGGTAGACCAATCAGTATTTCAACGAGCAGCCTCGGGCTGCACGTTGAAAACACTGATTGGTCTACCCGACAATATTTACTGAACGGCCATCCTATAATGACGTTATGACGTATCATGTACGAGTAGAAATTACTGTACACCGTAGATCGGAGCGGAATTAGTATCTTTGTGATACATACAGTACAGATTGCTAGAACTGATTAAAAGCTGTAAAACTGTTAGTTTAATGATGGTGATTGAACAACTCGCTAATCTCACAACACATAGATGTGCCACTGACATTACAAGATCTGCAGTGGGTATTACTCCACAAAACTTACAATTTTGTCCACGACTGTTGGGTAATGCTAGGCGCAAAACTGAGTTTCATTCATTGAGTGAGCATTATTGGCCAAACTGTCCTATTGAGCAAGGCCTCGTAGTCTCCTAAAGGCGTTTTTTGAAATCCATATAAAAACTATAAAGACACATAAAGGAACAATGTATATTTACGTAACTATATATATATCTGTTTCTCGAAACATAGAGTTATATATATATATAGTGACATACATATAGGTTTGCTTATTTATCTTACCCATTTTAACACGCAATTGTGGAAAATACGGTAGAAATATCTATACATGTTGTTTATAAAAGACATTGTTATGTAAGACTTACATTTCTGTCCGGGATGTCTGCAAAGTAATACGGTGATTATGGAAAGGGTATAGAGTTTTATATACTGAGTCAAAAAAGAAAGTATAACAAACTTGGAGGAGCATTTTTTAGTATTATCGACTTTAATCCTAAACAAATTATTGTAAATTCATATTTCGAGTCTAGCTGTATGAATTTGTATAATTTGATGTTCTTACTGTTGCCAGCGTCACGTTAAGACGTCGCAGTTCAGACATGGGGTAAAATGAAAAGTTCACACATGCAGTCAATAGCGTGTATGTCCACCGTTTGCCTCTTGGATAGCAAGACATCGACGGCGCATGGACCTGATAAGTCTCTGGATGCCACCCTATGGTATTGCGTTCCACTCCTGCCTTAGAACATTACGTAAATCTGAAGATCCTGAAGTCGTACCCGACGGTCCAATTGATCCCAAAGATGTTCGATTGGTGACAAACCTGGCGAAAGTGGGGGGTTAGGGAAGAAGTTCGAAGCTCTGCTCCTCAGGAAAGTCACGACAGATACGGGCCACGTGATATTGGGCACTGTCTTGCTGGAATAACTGCAATCCGACGTTAGCGTTGAAGAACGGGACAACAACAGCGTTGCGAATTTTGTCCCTATATCGCGGTCTATTCAGATTACCATCGATGAAAATCAACTGCGTTCGATGGTGCAAGGAAATTCTCGTCCAATCCATAACAATGCACCCGCCGAAATGGTCGCATTCCCACACGAAAGCATCAGAAAACCGTTCTTCTCGTCGGTGATACACTCTTGTCCTACCATCAGCGCGTCGTAGACAAAATAGTCTTTCATCACTAAAAAGAACTGTTCTCCAACGCTGCTGAGTCCAGCTCACATGCTGACGAACACATTCCATTGTGACGGTACGATGACGTTGGGTAAGGATTGGTCCGTGGTAAGGACGCCTACTTCTTGATGCCGTGTTCAGCGAGTCTGTTGCGGACAGTTTGTGCACAAATTCTATTGTTAGTTCTACCAGGAGTAATTGCTGCTGCCCTCGTCGCCGGGAGGAAGCGAACCCACAAGTGAGACATCCTGGTGTGTCGGCCTTGTGCAGGGGGTCGTAACTCTTGGTTGACCTGAACGCGGTCGGTCGGCAGTAGATCTGGACAGTGGTTCTATACCTTCCAATGAGACGGTAAATAGTGGCTACGGTGACTCTGAACTCAGCAGCGAGCTCATCTGGAGGTTTCCCAGCCTCATGAATATCAATGGCACGCGCAACCTCTGATTTTCGGCTAACCTTGACATTTTTTAAAATGTGGGAAGACAAAAACTAGCGAGTTTTTTCAACAACCCGGGCTCTCCAGCGCAACATAACACAAAGAAAATCGTCGGTCTCCCATTCAATTTGACATTCTCGGGTAGAACGTGCTATATTGAAATCCGAGGCAAAATTGTATACGGTTGGGTGGACAACAACAACATGTCATTGAACTCTTTGCACGACTTCTTGTCCACAAACATGCAACATTAGAACTATTATATTTCACCCTTTAAGCTATTTTTTCACCTTTGTTTCTATTATACTTTCTTTTTTGACTCGGTATATATATGAACATTCTGTAATAATATATATGTAGCGCACATTTCACAATATTTAAAAAGTTCCAAGGCGCGGAACAACATGAAAGAAACATAAATACACAGAATATGGGATTAATCAACATCAGGGTAATATTTTTTAAATAGAGGAGATTTTAGCTTTGATTTGAAAACTGGAAGAGATTGGGTCATTTTCACATATTCAGGTAACATATTGAAAAGTCTTGGAGCATTGTAACTAAAAGAACGCCCCCCCCCCCCCCCCCCCCCCCCCCCATATGATGCAAGGTCATGTGTGGGCTGTTCCAGTAGGTTATGGCATGAGGAGCGAAGTGAGCGTTTTGGTGCATACACTTTAACTAACTCAGAAACATAAGAAGGCGCAACGTTTGCATGTGTTTTATAGGTGAACAGAATAATTTTGAGATCTCTTCTGGCTGCAGTAGGAAGTCAATGAAGATTCATTAACTGAGGAGTAATGTGTTCATTTTTCTTGGTACGGGTCACTATACCTCTTATGAAAAAGTACCATGGTAAACCATGGTAAATCCCAAAATACCCTGGTAATACCATGGTATACCATGGTATTACCAGGGTATTTTAAGATTTACCATGGTTTACTATGGTACTTTTTTTTATAAGGGACGGGCAGCAGTATTCTGAATTATCTGCAATCTATATTGATTTGCTTTTTGGGGAGCCCACAAAGAAGGACATTGCAGTGGATTAGCCAAGATGAAATGAGTGGCACATTTCCCTTGCTCGGCCGATGTTCCGAATGTGAAAATTTGGAGACTGACAGAGTTTTGATATGTGATAAGACATGGTCAGATGTGTATCAAGATACACGCCCAAGTTTCTGACCATGGTAGATATGCTGACAATTTTGTCACCTATTTTAAGAGGAGGCAGAACATCTGGTGCTGGTTTCTACCTGGAGGAAAATATAATGAGTTCTGTTTTATCATCACCAGCCATAAAGGTTCTGATTTCTGCTTTTCATTACTCATAATCTGAAATTTTGATTCTGTGTCTACCAGATCAGAGGGGTCGAATCCGATGTAAATCTGCGAATCATCGGCAAAGAAGTGGTAGTCGATTCCGTGTGAGCGAATAATCTCCCTCTCGGACACTTTAATTGCACAGTACAGATTAAGGGCCTATATAAGTAATGGAATTTTGTTTATTTTGAAATTTTCACCTCTCGTATTCCTTCAATTCAGATTAAATATACACAAATTATACATCAAAATGAAGGTTGGGATGTATAGAACACGAAACACATATGTAATCAACTCATAGAGTCGACTGTAGGCACCACTGGTTCCTGGAAGTCTGCTACCGTATTCGCACCAGAACTGATAATAAAATAAAATTTCATCAGAACAACTTGTGGCCAAATGTGCTTCATATATCCAAGAACAAAGCTAGGCATTTAAAGCACTTTCGGAATACAGCGGTAGGACTGCATTTTGGAAAAGGACAACACTGTCTGCGTTTTTTATTGGAGATGGTTTCCATGCTCGACAGACATGCGCAAATCACTCGTTACCACGAATTTCCATCGAAAAACAAAATCGTAATTCTAAGAAATTTCAACAGGTATCATGATACCTTGCATTGAATATGGCAACTGTGCAATCTCTATCTAATAACAGTATACTGTATGAAGGCGATCTTTTTCATTATTTGATTTTAGACGGCGTTGTTTGTACATGCTTTTTCTGTCCGATGACGTCGACAGGAAATCGAAAGTATATTCATACGTAAACAAAAGCAAAGCTTTGGAATTTTCCCCAATGCAGCTCTGTCGCCGTGTTTTGAAGAATTTTTATCCCCTAGCTTTGTTCTTGGATATGTAAAGCACATTTGGCCACAAGTTGTTTTCGCGAGCCATTATTAAATTATCAGTTCTGGTGCGAATACGGCAGCAGACTTCCAGGAACCAGTGGTGCCTGCAGTCGACTGTATGAGTTGATTACATATGTGTTTCGTGTTCAAAACATCCCAACCTTCATTTTGATGTATAATTTGTGTATATTTAATTTGAATTGAAGGAATATCATAGGTGAGAATTTTCAAAATAAACAAAATTTCATTACTTATATAGGCCCTTAAGATTAGAAGCTAAACATCTGTTAGTTTCCAATCGAGCATTCCCCGAAATGACAAGAGTCAGGGATAGATTAAATTAACACAATCATAACGATGTGCTTGAAGCCTCTTCTTTGTATTGTTCTACTGATCCGAATAAAAGCACGTGTTTAACTTTGAGACAACAAACGCTGCATTTCTCTTGGTTGACACAGGTCATGTCATAACTCAGTTGTTTGACCTAAATCACCCAACTGTGAAAACATTGACCGTCAGTGACATTTCAATTTTTGAATTACAGATGTCCAGAAGACAGTTGTGTTGACAGCGTTCCCTGAGAGGTTATTTCATAACTCACCTGCGTGAACAAAATCACCAGACTGTGAAAAACCGGCTGTGTGGGTCATTTCTATTTTGAAATTACAGTTGTGCACAAGGAAGTTATCTGGACATCGTTTCGTATTGACTTCTGGGGAAAAACAGTTCTGTACAATGCAATTATGCAACAACATTTTGCTATGGGCAGAACTGCATTTTAACTCATTACGTACTGAGTTTCTACATTCCAAACAAAGCCTGTATCATTGGTTTGTTCAATAAGAAGAACTACCAAAAAATAACATCTACACTCGGTATTTCTGTAATGACTTTCATCAAAAGACAGAACAAAGCTGGAGGGCCTAAACTGTTCTTTTAGTTTACTAGCACTTAACACTGTCGTACTCATATTCTGAGTTATCCTGACAACAATGTCATAATATGAGGTCGTCGGACTGTACTGCACATATCCATTTTAGGTTTACAGTTTTGCACGAAGCAGTTATATAATAATAACTCTTTGGCCAGCCGCTGATTTGTCGCGGTCCTCATAAGAGAAGACCATCATTCCCCCTGCACCCACCCCCTCTTCCCCTCCTCTCCTCCCAGCATTCAGATATAAACTGCTTAATAGTGTCCCTCACTTCCTCTTTTTCAATTTCTTCAATAAGCATTCCTACCCTCTCCCTCGTGGCCCCCTTCAGCCATCTATCCTTTGTTTCTTCACCCCACTTCTGCATTATTCTTCCAGTAAATTTTATTCTATGAGGTATATACTGTGGGCATTCCAAGAGAAAATGTTCCAGGGTCTCCACTACTCCAGAGTGGCACATTTGGCATCCCTTTTCCCCATCTCTCCCAATTTTTCCCCGAAGCTCCAGTGATCTTGATCTCAGTTTGAACAGCAGTGACCCTCCAAAGGTGTCATCTAGGTACTTCTCAAAAGCTGGCTTTTCTTTATATTGTAACCCCTGCAGTGATCTTTTCACGCTAACCCCTGCTCGCCAGTTTCGATTGCAATCTTCCATGACTTTCTCTTTGACAAACCTTTTGCCTTCTTTCATTCCTACTTCTATGTTTGTGACCTCTATAGAGTAATTGTCCATTAGTTCCCTCACATGTTTTGACCACCCCGTTTCTATATTAGAATTATATATACAACATTGTGTATTTCCTTTGGGAAGATACAGTTCCGCTCAAAGAAATCATGTAACAGCATCGTGCTGTGGGCAGCACAGTTAGTTTTCCCAGGTACAATTAAAGTAGGATATCGTACATTGGATCCATAACCCACAGTTGTGTATAACAAATTCAATCAGGATTATTTATTTGTATCTTCTACATCACTTACATATACAATTTATATTACCCATCTGGAAATTACAGTTCTGTCCAAATCAACTATGTAACAGCATTTTTTAGCATTATGTATTAAAGTTGAATATTCCACATTGATGGGATAAAAAAATTATTCAATACGTGGGATATATAATTGAATATGCTACTCGGATAGGATAAAAAATTGAATTTATGGATGAGACATATAAGTGTGTATTCATTCTCATTTGATAGGATAACAATGGGTCTATGAATGACATATATAAATGGATACTCTATTATTAGGCTTTTCCCTCTGGAAAAGACTATTGTTTTTCTACGGATTATTATTTTCTTTTTTTTCCACACATTTTGTCCGTACGATTCAGAAGCCATTTTCGAACCGATTTTCACGAAATTTTGCACATGCATAGAGGGGCACAAAATCTAAAAATGTACCGAAGCGGAATTTTCGATTTAACCCTTATTTCGTCAGAATTGGCAAAAAACTGCCAAAACTGGGGTTTATCGACACTTTCTCGAAACACGTCGTGTAGATTTTTTTTATACATTCGTAATTGCTAGACCTGTCTGTGACACGCCCTTTGCCACACACGACATATCAGGCGATGCATATGGTAACCCTCCACAGGCTGCCAAACATCGAAATTTTGATGAAATAGGCCGGTTTCAGGCCTCCACCGCACCCAAACAATACATGAGAGATAAACATAACTTCCTTTATTGGGAGTGGAATTCACCGAGGATCATTTTTGTCAGTAATAACGGTGTTCAAAAAACCAAGCGTTAACCCGCTTTGGGCTGGTTAAACAGCAATACCCCCATAAAAGCTCAAAAATTAGTGTTTTCCGTGGATTTCTCTAAACGAGTCTTGTAGATTTTCAAGAAAAATTTGTCACTCCCAGGCCTTGGTGTGACAATAGAAGTTGCATGGACAAAATACTGCGGTGAGGATTTGTTAACCCTCCACGGGCTGCTAAATGTCAAAATTGTGATAAAATGGGTTGTTTTTGGACGCCAACAGCACCCAAATGGGTACGCCACAAAGAAACGTGCCTTCTTTTATCGAGCGTACAATCTATACGCAAACATTTTTGTAAGTAGTAAGGGTATTCAAAAGTCGAAGTCTTAACCCATTTTGGACAGGCTAAAGAGAGAGACCCCTTAAAATCTTAAAATTCCCATTTTCTGTGGATTTCTCTAAAAACATCCTGTAGGTTTTCAAGAACAATTGACGACTCGCAGATCTTTGTGTGATATTAGAAGTTGCATGGACAAAATATTCCGGTGAGCGTTTATTAACCCTCTAGAGGCTGCCAAGCATTGTAATTTTGTTGAAATGGGCTGTTTTCAGGCACGCACATCACCCAATGTGTACCTTAGAAATAAACATAATCTCCTTTGTTGGAAGTGGAATTCACCAAAGACCATTTTTGTAAGTAATAAGGGTATTCAAAAAACCAAGCGTTAACCCATTTTGTGGTTGTTAATAGTGATACCCATCAAAGGCTTAAAAATTTATGTTTTCCCTGGATTTCTTTACAAATATCTGGTAGGGTCTTCAAGAGAAAATGGCCATTGATAGGTCATGGTGTCACATTACCAGCTGATTGAATAAATTATTTCGGTAAGCATCTGTTAACCCTCCATGGGCTGCTAAATGTCAAAATTTTGAAAAATAGTCTGTTTTTGAACAACAACAACATTAAATGGGAATACAACAGAGAAACGTAACTTCTTTTACTGGACGCAAAACTGACAGAGAAACATTTTTGTAAGTAGTAAATGTATTCAAAAATCGAGGTCTTAACCCATTTTTGACTGGTTAAGGAGATATACCCCTTAAAAGCTTAAAATTCCAGTTTTCTGTGGATTTCTCAAAAAAAAATTCACGAGCAATTGACCATTCGCAGGTTTTCGAGTGACATTACAAGTTGCATGAATAAAATGTTTCGGTAAGCATTTGTTAACCCCCCAGAGGCTGCCAAGCATAGACATTTGGAGAAAATTGTCTGTTCTTGGGCAACCATAACACCAAATGTGTACCTACGAGATAAACATAACCTCCTTCAGTGGAAGTGGAATTCACCGTCGATCATTTTTGTAAGTAATGAAGATATTCACAAAACCAAACATTAACCCTTTAGAGCTGGTTAAAGAGAGATACCCCTCAAAAGATTAAAAATGCATGTTATCTGAGGATTTCTTTAGGAAAAAATGGCCATTCTCATATCTTAGTGTGACATTACAAGTTGCATGTAGAAAATATTCCTGTAAGCATTTGTCAACCCTATGCAGGTTCTCAAACATCAAAATGTTGATAAGATAATAGGCTGTGTTTGCGTACCCACAGCACCCAAAGTTGGGAGGAGAGATCAAAGTAAGTGAAAGTAGAATTCACTGAGAATTATTTTTGGAAGTAATACGAGTATTCAAAAAACAACACTTAACCCGTTTTGGACTGGATAAACAATGATACCCATCAAAAGCGTAAAATTCATGTTCTGGATTTCTCTGAAAACATCTTGTAGATTTTAAAGAAAAAATGGCCATTCACAGTTCTTGGTTTGACATTACAAGTTGCATGAATAAATATTCCTGTTAGCACTTGTTAACCCTCTACAAGCTGCCAGACATCAATATTTGGGATACATTTGAAATAAAATGAACCATTTTTAAATTGACACAGCACTCAGGGGGTATGTGTCAAACAAACATAACTCCTTTTGTCGGTCATTGACTTGTTGGACAACGATATTGACATTAAACCACTCCACCGTTAATGATGGTTTTTACCTAAACAATTTTTTATCAAACTCTGTCATTTGAGATTACTATTTTCACCTTTCTCATAACATCAATGAAGGGACTTCAGTGAGACAGTTAAAAACAATTCATCAGACACTGTGGGGGTCATGAAAAATCATGGATTTCATCGGGAAAAGCCATGATTCTCCAGAATCATAAAGTCTAGTTAGTGAATAGTATTCGAATCATTTACCTTTTGAACTCTGGTAGTATCTTCCTTGTTAGTTCAATGGCAGCAATTAGATGAGTCCATATTCATTATTTGGGGGAGACCAATCAATATTTCCAACGTGCAGCCCCGAGGCTGCACGTTAAAAATATTGATTGCTCTACCGCACACATTTACTAAACAGCCAACCTATATAATGACATTATGACGTATCATGTTCCTAGTCGGTAAAGCGGCCGCTAGGGTTCAAAGTGTTAAATGAGATATGTAATTGGATATCCTCCCGGTTCTCGTCAGATCATGGAGGTTAAGCAGGCCGATGGATAACGGGGTCGAGTAATGCCGCAGCGCTAGAAGCAATCAGGGATGAGCTTGGGTGGATGAGGATCAAGGACAGGATAGACCTGTTGAAGCTCGGTTATCTTAATTATTTGGTAAATCTCCCCGACAGCCGATGGTGTAAAGCAATGTTCCTGAGAATTTTCAACTCAAATATCAAAACGGGGTGGATGGTCCAAGTGAGGGAGCTAGTAGAGAACTACTCATTGGAGATCTCGGACCTGGACGTTGGGGCAAACCAGGGTAAAAAAATCGTCAGAGAAAGGGTCATGGAAGATTGTAACCGTAATTGGCGAGAGGGGGTCAAATCAAAGAGGTCTTTGGGTGGCCTGAGTGATAAAGAGAAGCCAGGTTTTGAAGAGTACCTTGATGGCACCTTTGGGGGGTCACTGTTGTTCAAGCTGAGGTCGCGATCCCTGGAGCTGAGGGCAAAAATTGGGAAAGACGGTGAAAGGGAGTGCCAGATGTGTAACTTGGACATGGTGGAGACCCTGGAACACTTTCTTCTAGAATGCCCAAAGTATCAGCCTAAAAGAATGAGATTCACTGGGAGTATAATGGGGAAGTGGGATGGGAGAATGAAGGACATGTGGTTGGGGGAGACTCAAAGGAGAGGGTTAATATGCTAATCGGAGAGATTGGGAAGAATGGGACAAGGGATATCATCAAGCAGTTCGTCTCCGAGTGTTGGGAGGAGAGGAGAAGCGTGGGAATAGGGAGGCAGTTGGGAGTACAGGGGTAACCATGGCCTTCTCGTCCGAGAACTGCGACAAATCAGCGGCTGGCCAAAGTGTTATTATATTAAGCAACGTCGAGCCCAGTTAATTAGTCCACGGATGGGTGACCGTTGAGTGATCGATTCGGACCACCGCGTTGTATCCTTGGGCAAGGCACTTAACCCAGATTGACCACATGGGGACACGATGACGCCATGTACCACTGAATAGTAAATAAGGCTAATGTATCATACATATAAGTATATGAAGTCAAAACCCTAGGTCAGTTTAATGACCTACTATTTTGCAATTTTTGTTTCTCTTTTCCTGAAGAACAGTAGGATTATGTTGCAGATGGTGTGACACAATGAGGCCGTATTATTTTTCATAATAAATTCAAACCTATCTTGTTTGCATGCATTTGAAAGTCTGCGTTGTACCTGTTAATTACTGCAAACAACTATCTCCTGATATATGTATAGGCCGGGCAGTCCATAACAAAATGCATCTCGGATTCCACATCGCCAGCGTCCTTACAAACATCAGAAGCATTGCAAATCCTATTTTCTAAAGGTATTGGCGGTTGTGCGTGTCTCCCTTTTTCAATTGCCAAATTATGATAACTAATCCGTAATCTCGTAAATATACTTTACGCTTCCTTTGTTTTTTGAGTGAGCTAAATAGGGATCGAATTTAATGTCATTTTGAAGGCGCGATAAGTACGCAATTTATTTCTACCGTTCTTTTTATTGTCATTATTAAGGCATTCATTAAAATAGAGTGTGTAATCATTTGTTAAATTTTCATGTAATTTGCTGGATTTATTATTGAGCATTGCGGTTGATGGTATATTGTAACCTTCCAACATTTGGCGGAATCCGCTATATTCCGTCGTTAATTTATGCTCTTCCAGTAAACCACGGAGCAATATACCTGGAGTTGCACAGTGAAGCCCAGCCCTGAACCTGAACTTTTTGGCTATGCATTCGATGGAAAGTGAGAATGTGGCAAGTTCAGCTCCGCAGTCGAACGCCATGGCTGGAAGATTTTTTATTAACACCGAGTAGGCCTATCAGTTTACAGAACTTGATGTGCATAGCGGGAAGTCTATTCCACTCTGCAAGCTGATACTCTGTATCCCATAGGCCTAGTTTACTACCATACAGCAATATGAGTTTATTAATTGATCAAATAATTTGGACATTGTACAGCTGTATACGGTAGGTGTTTACTCTTAAAAGAATTGAAAAGACTGCATTCTGTGCCTCACCAAATTTCCCATTAGCGGAAAAAGTTATACCCACATAAGAATAGCTTGGTATAATCTTCAATGTTTTGTCATTTAATGTAAAAACTGGGGAACCCTCAACCTTTATGGGGGAAAACACTAAGCACTTAGTTTTCTCGGTGTTTATCCTCAGATGGTTATTCTCCGCGTATATTTTAAATTGTTTGTAACCCGATATGCGTACTTGAGAACATAATTAGGTCGTCTGCAAACAAAAGATGACTTCTTGAGATCTTGCAGATTTGGCGGAGGTACTGCTACCCCATCGGGAGATTAATAAAGCAGTCAATGGGTGGTGTATAAAAACATAGATATGATTGCAGTGTTGATTATGCTGTCTATGTACACGTAGGCCAATTTCCGTGTTCTACTGCACAGGCCATTACCTGAGACTTGGGTTCCCAACATCATAAACTGTACTTTTCACGTATTAAGTGGCATGCCACTTTATCTATCTATTTAATACATGAGTACTTGCTTATTCACTTTCGGCCTCGTGGAACTACAGTTATACTTGACTGGCAGTGATTTAGGCATGTTGTAGAGTAGCAATTAAGTGTTGGGCTTTCGTAGTCATTGTCCGATAAACATCCCACCTATAAATGGGATCTGTGGTATCTGAAAGAGGTGTATACAATTGTTATTGCCGCATTTGTTCCTCTTTTATGAATTTTGTTGTGACATGATATCACACATGATTCTGACTGGTAGTGGATCTGAAGAAGATTAGTAAAGAAATTTCCTGATATTGCACTAAGTTAAAATTTGGGCTCCAATAGGGAGCCCAGATATCAACCCAGGGATCAGATTTCAACGAACTGGAATCTGCCCCTCTAGAGATATTGTATTATGTATACCAAATATCAGAGAATACCCTTATAAAAAAAAGTACCATGGTAAATCCCCAAATACCCTGGTAATACCATGGTATTACCCGAGTATTTTGGGATTTACCATGGTTTACCATGGTACTTTTTTATTTCAATTTAATAAATTAACGTGTCCCTTGTCGTGCTCACGTAATGACTAGTGCCCGTGAGGTGCCAAGTGTGAAAATCGTTGTACATCAATCCGTTCGCATGGATTAATAAACCGTTCGTAATGATTAGTAAACCGTTAAGACGGATCAGTAAACCGTTCGCACAGAGTAAACAGCACGCACAGAAAGTAATCCGTCCGCACGGATTAAAAAAATGACCATGTCACTTCCCTGGCTCCATATCTTGATGTGTCTCAATCGGCGGAAAAACAGTACAATAGTTTTTAGTGGTTGTTTTTGTTCCGGTTCCCTGAAACGATAAACAATCGAAATGAAGTGCCCCCATATATTGACAGGAGCAGGAGATCGTCTTCCAATTGCCCAGTGAAGTTTTGCAACCGCTTATTGTCAGCGGAAGGTCAATGTGCAGTGTTGAACAGCTGATTTTCAACAAGACTAGTGAGCGTCTGAGTTGAACTTTTGAGATCCGAAAGCTGAGACTATGTTGTGGTTTGTAGTAATGTAGATTCGTTTTCAGTAAATTTCACGGTCCATCACGACACGAGTTACCAGGTTATTCATTGCTTGGGACAAAGTTGGGCGGGAACTCCACCGGGCACCCTATCTGGTGTGGATATTTTGTGACAGTGCAGTTAATCCAGACAAGTAGACACCTATCTGTTTGTGACTGATATTAGGGGGGGGGGGGACAGCCGGGAACGGGTCAACTCGCCACTGGGTCAACTTGCCACCGGGTCAAGTCACCACCGGGTCATGTCGCCACGGGTCAACTCGCCACCAAAAAAAAAAAAAAAAAAATAACACAAGGTAGGTTTCTGACACAACATGAGTTTATTCATGATCCAAAACATATAACAAAACATAACATTTAGCACATGAAAGATACATTTATACATTAAGCACCTTATCAGATTTTTTCAATAATGCAAGCAGCTGTCTTAGGTAATTGTATATTAGTTTTGAAAAACCGGGAGTCATCCATCAAGCCTTCTTGGAGATTGGATGCCGTATGTGATTATGAGGTATCTGGTTATCCTTTCGGGAATTCCAAATGGCCTCCCCTGGCTCCCCACCCCACCCCCCCTCACCCCCCAAAAAACCTACATAAATAACAAAAAAGCCCTTAAAAGGGCTGTTTGCTGGCAAGATTGTTTCAATCTCTGCCCTGGTTTTGTTTAGTTTTAACAGAGAAAAGAAGATGCTGGAAAATAACATGCATCAAAAGGGGTGGTGATCGGTTCATCCAAAAAGTAATGAACAATACCTAATGATATGTGATTTCTTGTGTGTGATTTTAGTGATTTAACAGCTTAGGTTTATGGTTTTGTCAGAACAATGTTGCAAACTTTTATTGAGCCATCATCACCTTTCAGTGACAGCTGATTCCACAATCTGTGCAATCAAAACAAACCCAAAAGTATCTTTCATTTTTCATTTTCATGGAAAACTCATTCTCGGACGGTCACAGATTGCGTACCCACAGCACCCAAAGTTGGGAGGAGAGATCAAAGTAAGTGAAAGTAGAATTCACTGAGAATTATTTTTGGAAGTAATACGAGTATTCAAAAAACAACACTTAACCCGTTTTGGACTGGATAAACAATGATACCCATCAAAAGCGTAAAATTCATGTTCTGGATTTCTCTGAAAACATCTTGTAGATTTTAAAGAAAAAATGGCCATTCACAGTTCTTGGTTTGACATTACAAGTTGCATGAATAAATATTCCTGTTAGCACTTGTTAACCCTCTACAAGCTGCCAGACATCAATATTTGGGATACATTTGAAATAAAATGAACCATTTTTAAATTGACACAGCACTCAGGGGGTATGTGTCAAACAAACATAACTCCTTTTGTCGGTCATTGACTTGTTGGACAACGATATTGACATTAAACCACTCCACCGTTAATGATGGTTTTTACCTAAACAATTTTTTATCAAACTCTGTCATTTGAGATTACTATTTTCACCTTTCTCATAACATCAATGAAGGGACTTCAGTGAGACAGTTAAAAACAATTCATCAGACACTGTGGGGGTCATGAAAAATCATGGATTTCATCGGGAAAAGCCATGATTCTCCAGAATCATAAAGTCTAGTTAGTGAATAGTATTCGAATCATTTACCTTTTGAACTCTGGTAGTATCTTCCTTGTTAGTTCAATGGCAGCAATTAGATGAGTCCATATTCATTATTTGGGGGAGACCAATCAATATTTCCAACGTGCAGCCCCGAGGCTGCACGTTAAAAATATTGATTGCTCTACCGCACACATTTACTAAACAGCCAACCTATATAATGACATTATGACGTATCATGTTCCTAGTCGGTAAAGCGGCCGCTAGGGTTCAAAGTGTTAAATGAGATATGTAATTGGATATCCTCCCGGTTCTCGTCAGATCATGGAGGTTAAGCAGGCCGATGGATAACGGGGTCGAGTAATGCCGCAGCGCTAGAAGCAATCAGGGATGAGCTTGGGTGGATGAGGATCAAGGACAGGATAGACCTGTTGAAGCTCGGTTATCTTAATTATTTGGTAAATCTCCCCGACAGCCGATGGTGTAAAGCAATGTTCCTGAGAATTTTCAACTCAAATATCAAAACGGGGTGGATGGTCCAAGTGAGGGAGCTAGTAGAGAACTACTCATTGGAGATCTCGGACCTGGACGTTGGGGCAAACCAGGGTAAAAAAATCGTCAGAGAAAGGGTCATGGAAGATTGTAACCGTAATTGGCGAGAGGGGGTCAAATCAAAGAGGTCTTTGGGTGGCCTGAGTGATAAAGAGAAGCCAGGTTTTGAAGAGTACCTTGATGGCACCTTTGGGGGGTCACTGTTGTTCAAGCTGAGGTCGCGATCCCTGGAGCTGAGGGCAAAAATTGGGAAAGACGGTGAAAGGGAGTGCCAGATGTGTAACTTGGACATGGTGGAGACCCTGGAACACTTTCTTCTAGAATGCCCAAAGTATCAGCCTAAAAGAATGAGATTCACTGGGAGTATAATGGGGAAGTGGGATGGGAGAATGAAGGACATGTGGTTGGGGGAGACTCAAAGGAGAGGGTTAATATGCTAATCGGAGAGATTGGGAAGAATGGGACAAGGGATATCATCAAGCAGTTCGTCTCCGAGTGTTGGGAGGAGAGGAGAAGCGTGGGAATAGGGAGGCAGTTGGGAGTACAGGGGTAACCATGGCCTTCTCGTCCGAGAACTGCGACAAATCAGCGGCTGGCCAAAGTGTTATTATATTAAGCAACGTCGAGCCCAGTTAATTAGTCCACGGATGGGTGACCGTTGAGTGATCGATTCGGACCACCGCGTTGTATCCTTGGGCAAGGCACTTAACCCAGATTGACCACATGGGGACACGATGACGCCATGTACCACTGAATAGTAAATAAGGCTAATGTATCATACATATAAGTATATGAAGTCAAAACCCTAGGTCAGTTTAATGACCTACTATTTTGCAATTTTTGTTTCTCTTTTCCTGAAGAACAGTAGGATTATGTTGCAGATGGTGTGACACAATGAGGCCGTATTATTTTTCATAATAAATTCAAACCTATCTTGTTTGCATGCATTTGAAAGTCTGCGTTGTACCTGTTAATTACTGCAAACAACTATCTCCTGATATATGTATAGGCCGGGCAGTCCATAACAAAATGCATCTCGGATTCCACATCGCCAGCGTCCTTACAAACATCAGAAGCATTGCAAATCCTATTTTCTAAAGGTATTGGCGGTTGTGCGTGTCTCCCTTTTTCAATTGCCAAATTATGATAACTAATCCGTAATCTCGTAAATATACTTTACGCTTCCTTTGTTTTTTGAGTGAGCTAAATAGGGATCGAATTTAATGTCATTTTGAAGGCGCGATAAGTACGCAATTTATTTCTACCGTTCTTTTTATTGTCATTATTAAGGCATTCATTAAAATAGAGTGTGTAATCATTTGTTAAATTTTCATGTAATTTGCTGGATTTATTATTGAGCATTGCGGTTGATGGTATATTGTAACCTTCCAACATTTGGCGGAATCCGCTATATTCCGTCGTTAATTTATGCTCTTCCAGTAAACCACGGAGCAATATACCTGGAGTTGCACAGTGAAGCCCAGCCCTGAACCTGAACTTTTTGGCTATGCATTCGATGGAAAGTGAGAATGTGGCAAGTTCAGCTCCGCAGTCGAACGCCATGGCTGGAAGATTTTTTATTAACACCGAGTAGGCCTATCAGTTTACAGAACTTGATGTGCATAGCGGGAAGTCTATTCCACTCTGCAAGCTGATACTCTGTATCCCATAGGCCTAGTTTACTACCATACAGCAATATGAGTTTATTAATTGATCAAATAATTTGGACATTGTACAGCTGTATACGGTAGGTGTTTACTCTTAAAAGAATTGAAAAGACTGCATTCTGTGCCTCACCAAATTTCCCATTAGCGGAAAAAGTTATACCCACATAAGAATAGCTTGGTATAATCTTCAATGTTTTGTCATTTAATGTAAAAACTGGGGAACCCTCAACCTTTATGGGGGAAAACACTAAGCACTTAGTTTTCTCGGTGTTTATCCTCAGATGGTTATTCTCCGCGTATATTTTAAATTGTTTGTAACCCGATATGCGTACTTGAGAACATAATTAGGTCGTCTGCAAACAAAAGATGACTTCTTGAGATCTTGCAGATTTGGCGGAGGTACTGCTACCCCATCGGGAGATTAATAAAGCAGTCAATGGGTGGTGTATAAAAACATAGATATGATTGCAGTGTTGATTATGCTGTCTATGTACACGTAGGCCAATTTCCGTGTTCTACTGCACAGGCCATTACCTGAGACTTGGGTTCCCAACATCATAAACTGTACTTTTCACGTATTAAGTGGCATGCCACTTTATCTATCTATTTAATACATGAGTACTTGCTTATTCACTTTCGGCCTCGTGGAACTACAGTTATACTTGACTGGCAGTGATTTAGGCATGTTGTAGAGTAGCAATTAAGTGTTGGGCTTTCGTAGTCATTGTCCGATAAACATCCCACCTATAAATGGGATCTGTGGTATCTGAAAGAGGTGTATACAATTGTTATTGCCGCATTTGTTCCTCTTTTATGAATTTTGTTGTGACATGATATCACACATGATTCTGACTGGTAGTGGATCTGAAGAAGATTAGTAAAGAAATTTCCTGATATTGCACTAAGTTAAAATTTGGGCTCCAATAGGGAGCCCAGATATCAACCCAGGGATCAGATTTCAACGAACTGGAATCTGCCCCTCTAGAGATATTGTATTATGTATACCAAATATCAGAGAATACCCTTATAAAAAAAAGTACCATGGTAAATCCCCAAATACCCTGGTAATACCATGGTATTACCCGAGTATTTTGGGATTTACCATGGTTTACCATGGTACTTTTTTATTTCAATTTAATAAATTAACGTGTCCCTTGTCGTGCTCACGTAATGACTAGTGCCCGTGAGGTGCCAAGTGTGAAAATCGTTGTACATCAATCCGTTCGCATGGATTAATAAACCGTTCGTAATGATTAGTAAACCGTTAAGACGGATCAGTAAACCGTTCGCACAGAGTAAACAGCACGCACAGAAAGTAATCCGTCCGCACGGATTAAAAAAATGACCATGTCACTTCCCTGGCTCCATATCTTGATGTGTCTCAATCGGCGGAAAAACAGTACAATAGTTTTTAGTGGTTGTTTTTGTTCCGGTTCCCTGAAACGATAAACAATCGAAATGAAGTGCCCCCATATATTGACAGGAGCAGGAGATCGTCTTCCAATTGCCCAGTGAAGTTTTGCAACCGCTTATTGTCAGCGGAAGGTCAATGTGCAGTGTTGAACAGCTGATTTTCAACAAGACTAGTGAGCGTCTGAGTTGAACTTTTGAGATCCGAAAGCTGAGACTATGTTGTGGTTTGTAGTAATGTAGATTCGTTTTCAGTAAATTTCACGGTCCATCACGACACGAGTTACCAGGTTATTCATTGCTTGGGACAAAGTTGGGCGGGAACTCCACCGGGCACCCTATCTGGTGTGGATATTTTGTGACAGTGCAGTTAATCCAGACAAGTAGACACCTATCTGTTTGTGACTGATATTAGGGGGGGGGGGGACAGCCGGGAACGGGTCAACTCGCCACTGGGTCAACTTGCCACCGGGTCAAGTCACCACCGGGTCATGTCGCCACGGGTCAACTCGCCACCAAAAAAAAAAAAAAAAAATAACACAAGGTAGGTTTCTGACACAACATGAGTTTATTCATGATCCAAAACATATAACAAAACATAACATTTAGCACATGAAAGATACATTTATACATTAAGCACCTTATCAGATTTTTTCAATAATGCAAGCAGCTGTCTTAGGTAATTGTATATTAGTTTTGAAAAACCGGGAGTCATCCATCAAGCCTTCTTGGAGATTGGATGCCGTATGTGATTATGAGGTATCTGGTTATCCTTTCGGGAATTCCAAATGGCCTCCCCTGGCTCCCCACCCCACCCCCCCTCACCCCCCAAAAAACCTACATAAATAACAAAAAAGCCCTTAAAAGGGCTGTTTGCTGGCAAGATTGTTTCAATCTCTGCCCTGGTTTTGTTTAGTTTTAACAGAGAAAAGAAGATGCTGGAAAATAACATGCATCAAAAGGGGTGGTGATCGGTTCATCCAAAAAGTAATGAACAATACCTAATGATATGTGATTTCTTGTGTGTGATTTTAGTGATTTAACAGCTTAGGTTTATGGTTTTGTCAGAACAATGTTGCAAACTTTTATTGAGCCATCATCACCTTTCAGTGACAGCTGATTCCACAATCTGTGCAATCAAAACAAACCCAAAAGTATCTTTCATTTTTCATTTTCATGGAAAACTCATTCTCGGACGGTCACAGATTGGATTATTTTTTGAAAAAAATCTTGAAAAATCTCTTGAAAAACGTTTCGAAAGTGAGTCAACTCGCCACCAAAAAGTGAGTCAACTCGCCACTAACTGGTGGCGACTTGACCCGCAAAAAGTACTGGTGGCGACTTGACCCAGTGGCGAGTTGACATGTACCCAGACAGACACAGGTCATGGGGGGGGGGGGGAGGGGATCAAGGACATCCCACCCCAGGGACAACCCACCGCAGGCCTATTTTTGGGGCGGGTTGTCCCACTTTGTGGGGTGAGTTGTACCGATTTTTGAAGAAAATTTTTTGTGGGATAGTAATATATAAAAATGATTTTACTCACTTTTTTTATCGAAAATAATCCAATTTTATGGAACATTATCCTATTAACACATCCCAGGATGACTGAATTAAACTAATAATAGTTCTACACTGAATTGGTAGAATGTAGAGACCAGTCAGAAGTTGCGTATTGTTTTGGCCATGTTGTTTCAGTCGGGTACCCTCTAAGAGAAATGATATTGGTTTGATGCGAAAAAATCAAATGACAAGACATGTTGTTTTAGCGTGATATGGATTCATCACAACGTTGATCTCTTTTCCTTTATCTGAGACTCAGGCAATAAATGTGTTGTTGTAGTTGTTAACAATCATCAAGTTGCCACAGAAAATTAGAATTATTCATTAGAATTAAATTGTGTGGAGTCAGTGAGGATTGCCTCGCAACTCATTGAGAACTTTAGGACTGAGTCTGTGAGGATTGCCTCGCAACTCTGCGTGTGGGGAGTAGGCCTATTGATGAAACCATGGACAGGTCCGAGAACACTGAAACATCCATAGACACTTCCATCAATGAGACGTCCACAGATACCATTACCACAGACACTTCTGATAATACCACAGTGTGGTATTATCAGTAATAACAGCTGAATAGTTCATTTGTTATTACTTGTAATCCAATCATAGTCCAATATCATAGTCAAATAGCTGATAACTGCAGCACGTGGAGAACTTGGGGCGGGTTGTCTCGTGGCGGGTTCTCCCAGTTGGTTTGGGGCGGGTTGTCCCTGGGGTGGGTTGTCCCATTCCCGGTGGAGGGAGCTAGGTTCTAATAACTTTGAAACTTTATAGTACTGTGGGCATATCCTCAAGACTTGAGTTAGGTAAGTTATGCCTTATGGAGGTGGTGTCCCTTTTCCATTGGTGCAGTATTTGATCAAAGTAGATTGGGAAAAGGGCCTTTTTCTTGGTTTTGGGAAAATTATTCAAATGTTCATCTACATGTAAACATAAAGCTACTTTCCATAGATAATACAGGTTAAATGGGTATCACTACATGTATGTTAGAATTAACTATCAGGAGAGCACAATGTTAACTGGTTGAGTGCTGGAAACATATATTTGGACTTTATTCTGAAGTGCAGGTACCCCAACTTAAAGTAGGGCTGTCACGATTTTTGAATTTAGGAATTGATTAATCATCGCAAATAATCGATAATAATTGATTAATCGTACCTAGATGCCCCCCCCCCCCCCCCCCCTCTCTCTCTTTAATTGACGTTAAAAAATGAAGTTCAAGTCAGTTGACCTTCCTCAAGAAAACACTGAAGACGATCATCCTCTTTCAGGTAAGTTCGCAACTGCCGACCTGTCTTGATTATTACACTGACGGTTCAAAAGTTTAGAACATCAAAGGTTTGAATGTGCCTAAAAGACAAATTTATGCTTCTAACAGCTTCTTGGGGTTTAACGGCGACGTTCTTGACCTTTTACCTTTAGAAACAATAAATTTTTCCTAAAACTTTTTTTTAATTATTAAACGTCTAAAACGGGGTAAAATTTACTGATTCCTTAACAACGAAAAATACTAATCGATTTCAGCATGACCGACCGTCGACTGGCAATCAATTAATCGTGACAGCCTTAACTTAAAGGCTTCATTTTCTGTGGATGTGCTTCATATTATTTTTGAAGTGAAATTATTTGGTCTGTATGAATTTGCAGTGACTATTTATGGGAGAGTGCCTATGGGCATTCTCCCATAAATTATAACTAGGTAAAGACATGTCAACAAATTTAGATGCCTATAATTAATTTAGCACTCCACCAGTTGAGTTAACTATCAGAAGTGCACAATGGCTATGTAATTTGATTATGCTGTATAAATTTTAGATTTATGTGTCAGAAATTGGGAATTTTATAGCATGTGCCCCATTGGGAAAGGGGCCTTATTGTGGTCCCAGGAAAGGCCTAGATTATTGTGCATTATTGTGACCATAAGAGGGATATTGGGATATTTTTCAAATATTCTTTCAAGATAAGACCCAAGAGAAATATATGAAATATAAATTAAGCCCTGAATGGCATTATTTGGAGACATTTTGAGGCGCAAAACAACTCGTAATTTTCTTGTCCACAAACATGCAACATTAGAACTATTATATTTCACCCTTTAAGCTATTTTTTCACCTTTGTTTCTATTATACTTTCTTTTTTGACTCGGTATATATATGAACATTCTGTAATAATATATATGTAGCGCACATTTCACAATATTTAAAAAGTTCCAAGGCGCGGAACAACATGAAAGAAACATAAATACACAGAATATGGGATTAATCAACATCAGGGTAATATTTTTTAAATAGAGGAGATTTTAGCTTTGATTTGAAAACTGGAAGAGATTGGGTCATTTTCACATATTCAGGTAACATATTGAAAAGTCTTGGAGCATTGTAACTAAAAGAACGCCCCCCCCCCCCCCCCCCCCCCCATATGATGCAAGGTCATGTGTGGGCTGTTCCAGTAGGTTATGGCATGAGGAGCGAAGTGAGCGTTTTGGTGCATACACTTTAACTAACTCAGAAACATAAGAAGGCGCAACGTTTGCATGTGTTTTATAGGTGAACAGAATAATTTTGAGATCTCTTCTGGCTGCAGTAGGAAGTCAATGAAGATTCATTAACTGAGGAGTAATGTGTTCATTTTTCTTGGTACGGGTCACTATACCTCTTATGAAAAAGTACCATGGTAAACCATGGTAAATCCCAAAATACCCTGGTAATACCATGGTATTACCAGGGTATTTTAAGATTTACCATGGTTTACTATGGTACTTTTTTTTATAAGGGACGGGCAGCAGTATTCTGAATTATCTGCAATCTATATTGATTTGCTTTTTGGGGAGCCCACAAAGAAGGACATTGCAGTGGATTAGCCAAGATGAAATGAGTGGCACATTTCCCTTGCTCGGCCGATGTTCCGAATGTGAAAATTTGGAGACTGACAGAGTTTTGATATGTGATAAGACATGGTCAGATGTGTATCAAGATACACGCCCAAGTTTCTGACCATGGTAGATATGCTGACAATTTTGTCACCTATTTTAAGAGGAGGCAGAACATCTGGTGCTGGTTTCTACCTGGAGGAAAATATAATGAGTTCTGTTTTATCATCACCAGCCATAAAGGTTCTGATTTCTGCTTTTCATTACTCATAATCTGAAATTTTGATTCTGTGTCTACCAGATCAGAGGGGTCGAATCCGATGTAAATCTGCGAATCATCGGCAAAGAAGTGGTAGTCGATTCCGTGTGAGCGAATAATCTCCCTCTCGGACACTTTAATTGCACAGTACAGATTAAGGGCCTATATAAGTAATGGAATTTTGTTTATTTTGAAATTTTCACCTCTCGTATTCCTTCAATTCAGATTAAATATACACAAATTATACATCAAAATGAAGGTTGGGATGTATAGAACACGAAACACATATGTAATCAACTCATAGAGTCGACTGTAGGCACCACTGGTTCCTGGAAGTCTGCTACCGTATTCGCACCAGAACTGATAATAAAATAAAATTTCATCAGAACAACTTGTGGCCAAATGTGCTTCATATATCCAAGAACAAAGCTAGGCATTTAAAGCACTTTCGGAATACAGCGGTAGGACTGCATTTTGGAAAAGGACAACACTGTCTGCGTTTTTTATTGGAGATGGTTTCCATGCTCGACAGACATGCGCAAATCACTCGTTACCACGAATTTCCATCGAAAAACAAAATCGTAATTCTAAGAAATTTCAACAGGTATCATGATACCTTGCATTGAATATGGCAACTGTGCAATCTCTATCTAATAACAGTATACTGTATGAAGGCGATCTTTTTCATTATTTGATTTTAGACGGCGTTGTTTGTACATGCTTTTTCTGTCCGATGACGTCGACAGGAAATCGAAAGTATATTCATACGTAAACAAAAGCAAAGCTTTGGAATTTTCCCCAATGCAGCTCTGTCGCCGTGTTTTGAAGAATTTTTATCCCCTAGCTTTGTTCTTGGATATGTAAAGCACATTTGGCCACAAGTTGTTTTCGCGAGCCATTATTAAATTATCAGTTCTGGTGCGAATACGGCAGCAGACTTCCAGGAACCAGTGGTGCCTGCAGTCGACTGTATGAGTTGATTACATATGTGTTTCGTGTTCAAAACATCCCAACCTTCATTTTGATGTATAATTTGTGTATATTTAATTTGAATTGAAGGAATATCATAGGTGAGAATTTTCAAAATAAACAAAATTTCATTACTTATATAGGCCCTTAAGATTAGAAGCTAAACATCTGTTAGTTTCCAATCGAGCATTCCCCGAAAT
The DNA here is from genome assembly GCA_031216915.1 of Pictodentalium vernedei. Taxonomy (NCBI): domain Eukaryota; kingdom Metazoa; phylum Mollusca; class Scaphopoda; order Dentaliida; family Dentaliidae; genus Pictodentalium; species Pictodentalium vernedei. The sequence goes on along the minus strand of CM062293.1, from coordinate 458,844,664 downwards.
GACAAGAGTCAGGGATAGATTAAATTAACACAATCATAACGATGTGCTTGAAGCCTCTTCTTTGTATTGTTCTACTGATCCGAATAAAAGCACGTGTTTAACTTTGAGACAACAAACGCTGCATTTCTCTTGGTTGACACAGGTCATGTCATAACTCAGTTGTTTGACCTAAATCACCCAACTGTGAAAACATTGACCGTCAGTGACATTTCAATTTTTGAATTACAGATGTCCAGAAGACAGTTGTGTTGACAGCGTTCCCTGAGAGGTTATTTCATAACTCACCTGCGTGAACAAAATCACCAGACTGTGAAAAACCGGCTGTGTGGGTCATTTCTATTTTGAAATTACAGTTGTGCACAAGGAAGTTATCTGGACATCGTTTCGTATTGACTTCTGGGGAAAAACAGTTCTGTACAATGCAATTATGCAACAACATTTTGCTATGGGCAGAACTGCATTTTAACTCATTACGTACTGAGTTTCTACATTCCAAACAAAGCCTGTATCATTGGTTTGTTCAATAAGAAGAACTACCAAAAAATAACATCTACACTCGGTATTTCTGTAATGACTTTCATCAAAAGACAGAACAAAGCTGGAGGGCCTAAACTGTTCTTTTAGTTTACTAGCACTTAACACTGTCGTACTCATATTCTGAGTTATCCTGACAACAATGTCATAATATGAGGTCGTCGGACTGTACTGCACATATCCATTTTAGGTTTACAGTTTTGCACGAAGCAGTTATATAATAATAACTCTTTGGCCAGCCGCTGATTTGTCGCGGTCCTCATAAGAGAAGACCATCATTCCCCCTGCACCCACCCCCTCTTCCCCTCCTCTCCTCCCAGCATTCAGATATAAACTGCTTAATAGTGTCCCTCACTTCCTCTTTTTCAATTTCTTCAATAAGCATTCCTACCCTCTCCCTCGTGGCCCCCTTCAGCCATCTATCCTTTGTTTCTTCACCCCACTTCTGCATTATTCTTCCAGTAAATTTTATTCTATGAGGTATATACTGTGGGCATTCCAAGAGAAAATGTTCCAGGGTCTCCACTACTCCAGAGTGGCACATTTGGCATCCCTTTTCCCCATCTCTCCCAATTTTTCCCCGAAGCTCCAGTGATCTTGATCTCAGTTTGAACAGCAGTGACCCTCCAAAGGTGTCATCTAGGTACTTCTCAAAAGCTGGCTTTTCTTTATATTGTAACCCCTGCAGTGATCTTTTCACGCTAACCCCTGCTCGCCAGTTTCGATTGCAATCTTCCATGACTTTCTCTTTGACAAACCTTTTGCCTTCTTTCATTCCTACTTCTATGTTTGTGACCTCTATAGAGTAATTGTCCATTAGTTCCCTCACATGTTTTGACCACCCCGTTTCTATATTAGAATTATATATACAACATTGTGTATTTCCTTTGGGAAGATACAGTTCCGCTCAAAGAAATCATGTAACAGCATCGTGCTGTGGGCAGCACAGTTAGTTTTCCCAGGTACAATTAAAGTAGGATATCGTACATTGGATCCATAACCCACAGTTGTGTATAACAAATTCAATCAGGATTATTTATTTGTATCTTCTACATCACTTACATATACAATTTATATTACCCATCTGGAAATTACAGTTCTGTCCAAATCAACTATGTAACAGCATTTTTTAGCATTATGTATTAAAGTTGAATATTCCACATTGATGGGATAAAAAAATTATTCAATACGTGGGATATATAATTGAATATGCTACTCGGATAGGATAAAAAATTGAATTTATGGATGAGACATATAAGTGTGTATTCATTCTCATTTGATAGGATAACAATGGGTCTATGAATGACATATATAAATGGATACTCTATTATTAGGCTTTTCCCTCTGGAAAAGACTATTGTTTTTCTACGGATTATTATTTTCTTTTTTTTCCACACATTTTGTCCGTACGATTCAGAAGCCATTTTCGAACCGATTTTCACGAAATTTTGCACATGCATAGAGGGGCACAAAATCTAAAAATGTACCGAAGCGGAATTTTCGATTTAACCCTTATTTCGTCAGAATTGGCAAAAAACTGCCAAAACTGGGGTTTATCGACACTTTCTCGAAACACGTCGTGTAGATTTTTTTTATACATTCGTAATTGCTAGACCTGTCTGTGACACGCCCTTTGCCACACACGACATATCAGGCGATGCATATGGTAACCCTCCACAGGCTGCCAAACATCGAAATTTTGATGAAATAGGCCGGTTTCAGGCCTCCACCGCACCCAAACAATACATGAGAGATAAACATAACTTCCTTTATTGGGAGTGGAATTCACCGAGGATCATTTTTGTCAGTAATAACGGTGTTCAAAAAACCAAGCGTTAACCCGCTTTGGGCTGGTTAAACAGCAATACCCCCATAAAAGCTCAAAAATTAGTGTTTTCCGTGGATTTCTCTAAACGAGTCTTGTAGATTTTCAAGAAAAATTTGTCACTCCCAGGCCTTGGTGTGACAATAGAAGTTGCATGGACAAAATACTGCGGTGAGGATTTGTTAACCCTCCACGGGCTGCTAAATGTCAAAATTGTGATAAAATGGGTTGTTTTTGGACGCCAACAGCACCCAAATGGGTACGCCACAAAGAAACGTGCCTTCTTTTATCGAGCGTACAATCTATACGCAAACATTTTTGTAAGTAGTAAGGGTATTCAAAAGTCGAAGTCTTAACCCATTTTGGACAGGCTAAAGAGAGAGACCCCTTAAAATCTTAAAATTCCCATTTTCTGTGGATTTCTCTAAAAACATCCTGTAGGTTTTCAAGAACAATTGACGACTCGCAGATCTTTGTGTGATATTAGAAGTTGCATGGACAAAATATTCCGGTGAGCGTTTATTAACCCTCTAGAGGCTGCCAAGCATTGTAATTTTGTTGAAATGGGCTGTTTTCAGGCACGCACATCACCCAATGTGTACCTTAGAAATAAACATAATCTCCTTTGTTGGAAGTGGAATTCACCAAAGACCATTTTTGTAAGTAATAAGGGTATTCAAAAAACCAAGCGTTAACCCATTTTGTGGTTGTTAATAGTGATACCCATCAAAGGCTTAAAAATTTATGTTTTCCCTGGATTTCTTTACAAATATCTGGTAGGGTCTTCAAGAGAAAATGGCCATTGATAGGTCATGGTGTCACATTACCAGCTGATTGAATAAATTATTTCGGTAAGCATCTGTTAACCCTCCATGGGCTGCTAAATGTCAAAATTTTGAAAAATAGTCTGTTTTTGAACAACAACAACATTAAATGGGAATACAACAGAGAAACGTAACTTCTTTTACTGGACGCAAAACTGACAGAGAAACATTTTTGTAAGTAGTAAATGTATTCAAAAATCGAGGTCTTAACCCATTTTTGACTGGTTAAGGAGATATACCCCTTAAAAGCTTAAAATTCCAGTTTTCTGTGGATTTCTCAAAAAAAAATTCACGAGCAATTGACCATTCGCAGGTTTTCGAGTGACATTACAAGTTGCATGAATAAAATGTTTCGGTAAGCATTTGTTAACCCCCCAGAGGCTGCCAAGCATAGACATTTGGAGAAAATTGTCTGTTCTTGGGCAACCATAACACCAAATGTGTACCTACGAGATAAACATAACCTCCTTCAGTGGAAGTGGAATTCACCGTCGATCATTTTTGTAAGTAATGAAGATATTCACAAAACCAAACATTAACCCTTTAGAGCTGGTTAAAGAGAGATACCCCTCAAAAGATTAAAAATGCATGTTATCTGAGGATTTCTTTAGGAAAAAATGGCCATTCTCATATCTTAGTGTGACATTACAAGTTGCATGTAGAAAATATTCCTGTAAGCATTTGTCAACCCTATGCAGGTTCTCAAACATCAAAATGTTGATAAGATAATAGGCTGTGTTTGCGTACCCACAGCACCCAAAGTTGGGAGGAGAGATCAAAGTAAGTGAAAGTAGAATTCACTGAGAATTATTTTTGGAAGTAATACGAGTATTCAAAAAACAACACTTAACCCGTTTTGGACTGGATAAACAATGATACCCATCAAAAGCGTAAAATTCATGTTCTGGATTTCTCTGAAAACATCTTGTAGATTTTAAAGAAAAAATGGCCATTCACAGTTCTTGGTTTGACATTACAAGTTGCATGAATAAATATTCCTGTTAGCACTTGTTAACCCTCTACAAGCTGCCAGACATCAATATTTGGGATACATTTGAAATAAAATGAACCATTTTTAAATTGACACAGCACTCAGGGGGTATGTGTCAAACAAACATAACTCCTTTTGTCGGTCATTGACTTGTTGGACAACGATATTGACATTAAACCACTCCACCGTTAATGATGGTTTTTACCTAAACAATTTTTTATCAAACTCTGTCATTTGAGATTACTATTTTCACCTTTCTCATAACATCAATGAAGGGACTTCAGTGAGACAGTTAAAAACAATTCATCAGACACTGTGGGGGTCATGAAAAATCATGGATTTCATCGGGAAAAGCCATGATTCTCCAGAATCATAAAGTCTAGTTAGTGAATAGTATTCGAATCATTTACCTTTTGAACTCTGGTAGTATCTTCCTTGTTAGTTCAATGGCAGCAATTAGATGAGTCCATATTCATTATTTGGGGGAGACCAATCAATATTTCCAACGTGCAGCCCCGAGGCTGCACGTTAAAAATATTGATTGCTCTACCGCACACATTTACTAAACAGCCAACCTATATAATGACATTATGACGTATCATGTTCCTAGTCGGTAAAGCGGCCGCTAGGGTTCAAAGTGTTAAATGAGATATGTAATTGGATATCCTCCCGGTTCTCGTCAGATCATGGAGGTTAAGCAGGCCGATGGATAACGGGGTCGAGTAATGCCGCAGCGCTAGAAGCAATCAGGGATGAGCTTGGGTGGATGAGGATCAAGGACAGGATAGACCTGTTGAAGCTCGGTTATCTTAATTATTTGGTAAATCTCCCCGACAGCCGATGGTGTAAAGCAATGTTCCTGAGAATTTTCAACTCAAATATCAAAACGGGGTGGATGGTCCAAGTGAGGGAGCTAGTAGAGAACTACTCATTGGAGATCTCGGACCTGGACGTTGGGGCAAACCAGGGTAAAAAAATCGTCAGAGAAAGGGTCATGGAAGATTGTAACCGTAATTGGCGAGAGGGGGTCAAATCAAAGAGGTCTTTGGGTGGCCTGAGTGATAAAGAGAAGCCAGGTTTTGAAGAGTACCTTGATGGCACCTTTGGGGGGTCACTGTTGTTCAAGCTGAGGTCGCGATCCCTGGAGCTGAGGGCAAAAATTGGGAAAGACGGTGAAAGGGAGTGCCAGATGTGTAACTTGGACATGGTGGAGACCCTGGAACACTTTCTTCTAGAATGCCCAAAGTATCAGCCTAAAAGAATGAGATTCACTGGGAGTATAATGGGGAAGTGGGATGGGAGAATGAAGGACATGTGGTTGGGGGAGACTCAAAGGAGAGGGTTAATATGCTAATCGGAGAGATTGGGAAGAATGGGACAAGGGATATCATCAAGCAGTTCGTCTCCGAGTGTTGGGAGGAGAGGAGAAGCGTGGGAATAGGGAGGCAGTTGGGAGTACAGGGGTAACCATGGCCTTCTCGTCCGAGAACTGCGACAAATCAGCGGCTGGCCAAAGTGTTATTATATTAAGCAACGTCGAGCCCAGTTAATTAGTCCACGGATGGGTGACCGTTGAGTGATCGATTCGGACCACCGCGTTGTATCCTTGGGCAAGGCACTTAACCCAGATTGACCACATGGGGACACGATGACGCCATGTACCACTGAATAGTAAATAAGGCTAATGTATCATACATATAAGTATATGAAGTCAAAACCCTAGGTCAGTTTAATGACCTACTATTTTGCAATTTTTGTTTCTCTTTTCCTGAAGAACAGTAGGATTATGTTGCAGATGGTGTGACACAATGAGGCCGTATTATTTTTCATAATAAATTCAAACCTATCTTGTTTGCATGCATTTGAAAGTCTGCGTTGTACCTGTTAATTACTGCAAACAACTATCTCCTGATATATGTATAGGCCGGGCAGTCCATAACAAAATGCATCTCGGATTCCACATCGCCAGCGTCCTTACAAACATCAGAAGCATTGCAAATCCTATTTTCTAAAGGTATTGGCGGTTGTGCGTGTCTCCCTTTTTCAATTGCCAAATTATGATAACTAATCCGTAATCTCGTAAATATACTTTACGCTTCCTTTGTTTTTTGAGTGAGCTAAATAGGGATCGAATTTAATGTCATTTTGAAGGCGCGATAAGTACGCAATTTATTTCTACCGTTCTTTTTATTGTCATTATTAAGGCATTCATTAAAATAGAGTGTGTAATCATTTGTTAAATTTTCATGTAATTTGCTGGATTTATTATTGAGCATTGCGGTTGATGGTATATTGTAACCTTCCAACATTTGGCGGAATCCGCTATATTCCGTCGTTAATTTATGCTCTTCCAGTAAACCACGGAGCAATATACCTGGAGTTGCACAGTGAAGCCCAGCCCTGAACCTGAACTTTTTGGCTATGCATTCGATGGAAAGTGAGAATGTGGCAAGTTCAGCTCCGCAGTCGAACGCCATGGCTGGAAGATTTTTTATTAACACCGAGTAGGCCTATCAGTTTACAGAACTTGATGTGCATAGCGGGAAGTCTATTCCACTCTGCAAGCTGATACTCTGTATCCCATAGGCCTAGTTTACTACCATACAGCAATATGAGTTTATTAATTGATCAAATAATTTGGACATTGTACAGCTGTATACGGTAGGTGTTTACTCTTAAAAGAATTGAAAAGACTGCATTCTGTGCCTCACCAAATTTCCCATTAGCGGAAAAAGTTATACCCACATAAGAATAGCTTGGTATAATCTTCAATGTTTTGTCATTTAATGTAAAAACTGGGGAACCCTCAACCTTTATGGGGGAAAACACTAAGCACTTAGTTTTCTCGGTGTTTATCCTCAGATGGTTATTCTCCGCGTATATTTTAAATTGTTTGTAACCCGATATGCGTACTTGAGAACATAATTAGGTCGTCTGCAAACAAAAGATGACTTCTTGAGATCTTGCAGATTTGGCGGAGGTACTGCTACCCCATCGGGAGATTAATAAAGCAGTCAATGGGTGGTGTATAAAAACATAGATATGATTGCAGTGTTGATTATGCTGTCTATGTACACGTAGGCCAATTTCCGTGTTCTACTGCACAGGCCATTACCTGAGACTTGGGTTCCCAACATCATAAACTGTACTTTTCACGTATTAAGTGGCATGCCACTTTATCTATCTATTTAATACATGAGTACTTGCTTATTCACTTTCGGCCTCGTGGAACTACAGTTATACTTGACTGGCAGTGATTTAGGCATGTTGTAGAGTAGCAATTAAGTGTTGGGCTTTCGTAGTCATTGTCCGATAAACATCCCACCTATAAATGGGATCTGTGGTATCTGAAAGAGGTGTATACAATTGTTATTGCCGCATTTGTTCCTCTTTTATGAATTTTGTTTGTGACATGATATCACACATGATTCTGACTGGTAGTGGATCTGAAGAAGATTAGTAAAGAAATTTCCTGATATTGCACTAAGTTAAAATTTGGGCTCCAATAGGGAGCCCAGATATCAACCCAGGGATCAGATTTCAACGAACTGGAATCTGCCCCTCTAGAGATATTGTATTATGTATACCAAATATCAGAGAATACCCTTATAAAAAAAAGTACCATGGTAAATCCCCAAATACCCTGGTAATACCATGGTATTACCCGAGTATTTTGGGATTTACCATGGTTTACCATGGTACTTTTTTATTTCAATTTAATAAATTAACGTGTCCCTTGTCGTGCTCACGTAATGACTAGTGCCCGTGAGGTGCCAAGTGTGAAAATCGTTGTACATCAATCCGTTCGCATGGATTAATAAACCGTTCGTAATGATTAGTAAACCGTTAAGACGGATCAGTAAACCGTTCGCACAGAGTAAACAGCACGCACAGAAAGTAATCCGTCCGCACGGATTAAAAAAATGACCATGTCACTTCCCTGGCTCCATATCTTGATGTGTCTCAATCGGCGGAAAAACAGTACAATAGTTTTTAGTGGTTGTTTTTGTTCCGGTTCCCTGAAACGATAAACAATCGAAATGAAGTGCCCCCATATATTGACAGGAGCAGGAGATCGTCTTCCAATTGCCCAGTGAAGTTTTGCAACCGCTTATTGTCAGCGGAAGGTCAATGTGCAGTGTTGAACAGCTGATTTTCAACAAGACTAGTGAGCGTCTGAGTTGAACTTTTGAGATCCGAAAGCTGAGACTATGTTGTGGTTTGTAGTAATGTAGATTCGTTTTCAGTAAATTTCACGGTCCATCACGACACGAGTTACCAGGTTATTCATTGCTTGGGACAAAGTTGGGCGGGAACTCCACCGGGCACCCTATCTGGTGTGGATATTTTGTGACAGTGCAGTTAATCCAGACAAGTAGACACCTATCTGTTTGTGACTGATATTAGGGGGGGGGGGGGGGGGGGGGGGGACAGCCGGGAACGGGTCAACTCGCCACTGGGTCAACTTGCCACCGGGTCAAGTCACCACCGGGTCATGTCGCCACGGGTCAACTCGCCACCAAAAAAAAAAAAAAAAAAATAACACAAGGTAGGTTTCTGACACAACATGAGTTTATTCATGATCCAAAACATATAACAAAACATAACATTTAGCACATGAAAGATACATTTATACATTAAGCACCTTATCAGATTTTTTCAATAATGCAAGCAGCTGTCTTAGGTAATTGTATATTAGTTTTGAAAAACCGGGAGTCATCCATCAAGCCTTCTTGGAGATTGGATGCCGTATGTGATTATGAGGTATCTGGTTATCCTTTCGGGAATTCCAAATGGCCTCCCCTGGCTCCCCACCCCACCCCCCCTCACCCCCCAAAAAACCTACATAAATAACAAAAAAGCCCTTAAAAGGGCTGTTTGCTGGCAAGATTGTTTCAATCTCTGCCCTGGTTTTGTTTAGTTTTAACAGAGAAAAGAAGATGCTGGAAAATAACATGCATCAAAAGGGGTGGTGATCGGTTCATCCAAAAAGTAATGAACAATACCTAATGATATGTGATTTCTTGTGTGTGATTTTAGTGATTTAACAGCTTAGGTTTATGGTTTTGTCAGAACAATGTTGCAAACTTTTATTGAGCCATCATCACCTTTCAGTGACAGCTGATTCCACAATCTGTGCAATCAAAACAAACCCAAAAGTATCTTTCATTTTTCATTTTCATGGAAAACTCATTCTCGGACGGTCACAGATTGGATTATTTTTTGAAAAAAATCTTGAAAAATCTCTTGAAAAACGTTTCGAAAGTGAGTCAACTCGCCACCAAAAAGTGAGTCAACTCGCCACTAACTGGTGGCGACTTGACCCTCAAAAAGTACTGGTGGCGACTTGACCCAGTGGCGAGTTGACATGTACCCAGACAGACACAGGTCATGGGGGGGGGGGGGAGGGGATCAAGGACATCCCACCCCAGGGACAACCCACCGCAGGCCTATTTTTGGGGCGGGTTGTCCCACTTTGTGGGGTGAGTTGTACCGATTTTTGAAGAAAATTTTTTGTGGGATAGTAATATATAAAAATGATTTTACTCACTTTTTTTATCGAAAATAATCCAATTTTATGGAACATTATCCTATTAACACATCCCAGGATGACTGAATTAAACTAATAATAGTTCTACACTGAATTGGTAGAATGTAGAGACCAGTCAGAAGTTGCGTATTGTTTTGGCCATGTTGTTTCAGTCGGGTACCCTCTAAGAGAAATGATATTGGTTTGATGCGAAAAAATCAAATGACAAGACATGTTGTTTTAGCGTGATATGGATTCATCACAACGTTGATCTCTTTTCCTTTATCTGAGACTCAGGCAATAAATGTGTTGTTGTAGTTGTTAACAATCATCAAGTTGCCACAGAAAATTAGAATTATTCATTAGAATTAAATTGTGTGGAGTCAGTGAGGATTGCCTCGCAACTCATTGAGAACTTTAGGACTGAGTCTGTGAGGATTGCCTCGCAACTCTGCGTGTGGGGAGTAGGCCTATTGATGAAACCATGGACAGGTCCGAGAACACTGAAACATCCATAGACACTTCCATCAATGAGACGTCCACAGATACCATTACCACAGACACTTCTGATAATACCACAGTGTGGTATTATCAGTAATAACAGCTGAATAGTTCATTTGTTATTACTTGTAATCCAATCATAGTCCAATATCATAGTCAAATAGCTGATAACTGCAGCACGTGGAGAACTTGGGGCGGGTTGTCTCGTGGCGGGTTCTCCCAGTTGGTTTGGGGCGGGTTGTCCCTGGGGTGGGTTGTCCCATTCCCGGTGGAGGGAGCTAGGTTCTAATAACTTTGAAACTTTATAGTACTGTGGGCATATCCTCAAGACTTGAGTTAGGTAAGTTATGCCTTATGGAGGTGGTGTCCCTTTTCCATTGGTGCAGTATTTGATCAAAGTAGATTGGGAAAAGGGCCTTTTTCTTGGTTTTGGGAAAATTATTCAAATGTTCATCTACATGTAAACATAAAGCTACTTTCCATAGATAATACAGGTTAAATGGGTATCACTACATGTATGTTAGAATTAACTATCAGGAGAGCACAATGTTAACTGGTTGAGTGCTGGAAACATATATTTGGACTTTATTCTGAAGTGCAGGTACCCCAACTTAAAGTAGGGCTGTCACGATTTTTGAATTTAGGAATTGATTAATCATCGCAAATAATCGATAATAATTGATTAATCGTACCTAGATGCCCCCCCCCCCCCCCCCCCCCCCCCCCCCCTCTCTCTTTAATTGACGTTAAAAAATGAAGTTCAAGTCAGTTGACCTTCCTCAAGAAAACACTGAAGACGATCATCCTCTTTCAGGTAAGTTCGCAACTGCCGACCTGTCTTGATTATTACACTGACGGTTCAAAAGTTTAGAACATCAAAGGTTTGAATGTGCCTAAAAGACAAATTTATGCTTCTAACAGCTTCTTGGGGTTTAACGGCGACGTTCTTGACCTTTTACCTTTAGAAACAATAAATTTTTCCTAAAACTTTTTTTTAATTATTAAACGTCTAAAACGGGGTAAAATTTACTGATTCCTTAACAACGAAAAATACTAATCGATTTCAGCATGACCGACCGTCGACTGGCAATCAATTAATCGTGACAGCCTTAACTTAAAGGCTTCATTTTCTGTGGATGTGCTTCATATTATTTTTGAAGTGAAATTATTTGGTCTGTATGAATTTGCAGTGACTATTTATGGGAGAGTGCCTATGGGCATTCTCCCATAAATTATAACTAGGTAAAGACATGTCAACAAATTTAGATGCCTATAATTAATTTAGCACTCCACCAGTTGAGTTAACTATCAGAAGTGCACAATGGCTATGTAATTTGATTATGCTGTATAAATTTTAGATTTATGTGTCAGAAATTGGGAATTTTATAGCATGTGCCCCATTGGGAAAGGGGCCTTATTGTGGTCCCAGGAAAGGCCTAGATTATTGTGCATTATTGTGACCATAAGAGGGATATTGGGATATTTTTCAAATATTCTTTCAAGATAAGACCCAAGAGAAATATATGAAATATAAATTAAGCCCTGAATGGCATTATTTGGAGACATTTTGAGGCGCAAAACAACTCGTAATTTTCACCAACCATGGAATGTCGCCTATAATCTTTAGTTTATGTTCTTTGCAGCATTCATCAGCTGAGTTAGCTCCAGGCCTGCTGTTTTCAAAATTTTTACATAACTCATTTGTTGTTCAACTGATTTTAGCTTTGGTAACTTATCATTCATTCCCCTGTACTTGATTCAGGTAAACCATTATATACATGTATCGCTACTATGCTGATTTAGTAAAAAAAATTTTATTGGGGTTTAACGACACTTTAACAGCCAGTCGGTGACTGTTTCTTTTATGGGTGGAGGAAGCCGGAGAGAACCACCAAGCATCGTCGAGCAGCTGTCAGCTCTCCAACATTGTAACTCTGAACTCTGCACCACGACATAGGCAGGGTTAGATTGGTTGAAGACATGCGCATCTTCGACGTGCAGTACACATTAGTACACAGCGTCATCGTGCCTCCATGGCCAAGGACACTGCAGAAGTGCAAATCAGTCGCTGAAATTTATGTTCGTTGCAGCATTCATCAGCTGAGTTAGCTCCAGGCCTGCTGTTTTCGAAATTTTTACATAACTCATTTGTTGTTCACCTGATTTTAGCTTTGGTAACTTATCATTCATTCCCCTGTACTTGATTCAGGTAACCATTATATATATGTATCGCTACTATGCTGATTTTTAAAAAAAAAAATTTATTGGGGTTTAACGACACTTTAACAGCCAGTCAGTGACTGTTTGTTTTATGGGTGGAGGAAGCCGGACTACCCGGAGAGAACAACTGAGCATCGACGAGCAGCTGTCAGCTCTCCAACATCGTAACTCTGAACTCTGCACCGCGACATAGGCAGGGTTAGATTGGTTGAAGACATGCGCACCTTCGACATGCAGTACACCTTAGTACACAGCGTCATCGTGCCTCCATGCCCAAGGACACAACGTGGAAGTGCAAATCAGTCGCTGAAATAGTCACCCATCCAACTACTAACCGAGCTTGACGTTGCTTAACTTCAATGATCTGACGAGAACCGGTTACTCCGACGCCATCGTGCCAAACTGTACTGATATATTGTTGTATCATAGCCAAGTTCTTGCCCCTATTGGCAATGTCCTGAATCCCTGATGAATAGAGATCAATCTTTAGGAACAATAATGAGATTATGTTGCAACAATTGAGATTTATTTATTTATTGGTGTTTAAGGTCACATACTTATGCATAATGGCTAATCGTGACCATGACAGTTTCATGGGTGGAGGAAGCCTGAGTCCGGAGAGAACCACCGAGCACCTGTCAGTTCCTCCACATTCTAACTCTGTTCGAGCTCCGCGCAAGCAGGGTTACAGCGGTTGAAGACGTGCACTATTGACGTGCAGTACACCTTAGTAACAGTGTCATCATGTCCCCATGCAGGCAACCAGGATAAAGTACCTAGCCCAAGGTCACAATGCTTGTTGTTCTGGACAGGGATCGAACTCAGGACCCCTAGCTTAGAAGTCCAGTAGACTACCACTGAGCCACTGCACTCCCGCAGCAATTCAGATACAAATTAGGTGCAATTATAGTCTAATCTTGGCATGGGCTAGCATTAGAGACCTGAGAATTGCTGATTTTGATTGAAGCGAATATCAAATTTAATTAGATATAACGAATCAAGCTTCGAATCGAATCACAGTTAATGGATACAGCGTAAAAAAACGTTTTTTGTGTAAAATAATACCACAGATAATTAAAAGACACACGGTTATGTAGAGTGCATTTTTAGCGGTAACAGTGTTTGTAGCAGTGTAGTTACAACTCGTACAGTTGTAGCTACATCGCTGCAAACACTGTTACCGCTAAAAGTCAGTTGCGTTTCTACTCAGAACAATATTTAATATAAAATAATGTGATCGACTACAATCTGTAAACATTCACGGTTATGGTCGAAGTATATTCGAAAATATTTGAATTTGCAATTTCAAGTCGAATCAAATCCAATATTGAATCCAATTTCAAATCGAATTTTGAATTTTCACAGGAGCCAAGCTAGCATGCAACAGAAGAGTATGGCATCCATAATCATTATATTTGTGGAAGAGACATGAATTATTGCCAGTTCCTGATTTTGTACCTATGTTACATCTTGAGATGATCAGCAATTTAAAATTATGTTGAGCATCAACCAATTATCAGTTGCCTAGGTGTTTGCATCTGCCTGAAGTATAGCTGCTCTGTTGGCCAATAATAGGCCCACAGAGCAGCTATACTTCAGGCAGATGCAAACACCTAGGCAACTGATGATTGGTTGATGCTTAACATCATTGCACCATTCATTTGTACTAGATCATTCAACTTGGCGAAAATTTCACATGAAACACCAATTTGGTGCGACCCAATTTCTTTTCAACCTACTCACAATTGTTTACAATTGTTTACAATTGGCTGTAACATAAGTGCAAGCCCTACTTCGGAACTAACTCAAGCTTTTAGAATCTTTTCCAAACGAGTTGGAAAAGTACTAGAGTGCAAAAGCACGAAAAAGATCGAAAAAAGGGTCGAGCGAGACCAGCGCTCGAAATTACAGGTACTCTCTCTGCACACCTCTTGCGTTTACCGAGCGCATGCGCAACAAACCGTGACGTCAATTCCTTTATTTTCCGCCATTGTTCATGGTCGGAAATTTTTGTGACTGTGCTGTTTATGATATTAATTCTTCGTGAACAACTTATTAATCGTCTTTAGTGTGCTACTGGATTGTATCCTTTTTCAAGCTACCAAATTATTACTCTACATTTAATGTTAATTTGTATTATTATTGCTGTGCTTTTCACACTTTATCTTGCCTTTCCCCCACGTGTGAACACGACCTTCGTTCTGTTTTCCGTCGGCGGGAAGCTTGATTGTTGTATTTATATCATGCCTAAGACTATTCCTTGTACCTCTTGTTTGCAGGTGAAACATGTGGACGATTCCCATACCACATGTGTCACTTGCAACAATTGCACTCAGGCCCAATCATGTGGTATCTGTGGGGTTTGGTCCTCTAAATTTTGGGCTTCTGTTAACAAGGTGGTTCTTTCCAGAGCTAGAACCCCTCGTTCTCGGGGTAAGGGTAGCCGTGCCGTTGCAGACATTTCTGCTGGTGCACGTGGTGACTCTGTCACACAGGATTCGGATCTGACTTCTGTGGCGAGCTCCTCTGCAACTGTTGACGGTGTTTGTTCTGTGATACCTGATGAGGAGACCGCGGTCTCTTTGTCTTCGGATGTCACTATTGAGGCGTCTGTTTTCGTTGAGAGCTTTTCCGAGGTCAACTCGGTAACCCTCTCCGATCTGCCTCCAACACCGTCGACCGTTGTTGAGGGGGTTGCTACTCCAGATCCTATTCTGTCTGATGGTGGCTCTTCCATCTCTTCTGGGGATGGTCTACAGTCTCGGGGGACCGAGGCTGTATCTGCTGGTGTGTCTGTGTGTTCTCAGCCTCCCCCAGCCTCGCGGCGAGGCTGTGCGGGTTTGCTGTCTGCTCCGTCTCATCTGGCTAGGTTTGCTCCTAGTCGGTTGAGCCGGCCGGTCGCTTCGGCAGCGATTCCTCGTCCCTCGAGTGAATCGTTTATTGTTCCACCTTCGCCTGCTAGTGTGCCGACTAGCGGGATGCTGTTGGGACGTTGGCATCCAGGGCCTGCTGTTCGGCAGCGGTCAGTGACAGCCCCGGTTAGCTGTCACTCTCGGAACCTTCCTCCGGTGATTCCTCACTGTGTTCCGAGTCTGGGTGTCGATCGATGCTTGCCGTCGGTCTCAGAGGATAGGCAGTTGGGGCCGTCTGCTGCGCAGAGGTCAATGACAGGTTCCTGTCATTCTTGGGACAATCCTCCGGTGTCTTCTCACCGTGTCCTAGGTCCAGCTACCGATCGACGTGCGCCGTCGGTCCCTTTCGAGGATTTGCAGGCAGGGCCTTCTGTTTCGCAGAGGCCAGTGATGGCTCCTGGGTGTCACAATCGGGACTATCCTCCGGTGTCTTCTCACCGTGCTCCTATTCTGTCTGCCGATCGACGTTCGCCGTCGGTCTCTTCTGAGGATTTGGGTTCTTCTACCAGAAGGGTCCATTGGGAGGACACTCCGTCGGGCGTTTCTGCTGCGACGGATTCTCAGGGTGACCTGCGCCAGGCCGTTTTGGCGCTCACCCGGTTGCTTTCTGGCAACCCTCAAGTTGGCCTCCCTGTGCCTCCTGAGGCACAACCTCCTTTGGTCGGTCGCCGAGATGTCTCGCCTGGCCCCTTGGATACTGCACAGTATTCACAGAAGGTTTCTGCTGGTCAGCCCGAGTTGGGCTACGTCTCCTCTGCTACGGAGGATGACGAGTATCTTGAAGGTGATGGTCCCCCCTCGTCAGTCTTGGGGCAGGCTTTGGATTTCGTCTTTGGCTTATTGCCGGACGTTCTACCTTCCGACCAGCCTTCTGTGACCGTCCGGCCGCGGTCCACTGTGGAGCGCCGTAACCCTGTTGAGCCTTCTAGCTCCGGGGCTTTGCGTCCTCTGCAATCGGCTCAGGTGGTTGAGTCCTTCCAGGGCTTAGACGCCAAAATGCGTTCTAAGGCCCTTAAGGGTTCCTTCTTTTCTAGAGCTGATGCCTTCCTGCCTCCATCGCGGTTTCGTGTTTACGATTCCGTCTCTCCACCAGTCTTCCAAGGGATGACTACTGTGGATGAGGATTCTTCTTCCCTCGGGTTGACTAAGCCTAAGTCGGCAGTTCTCCCGATGTCGGTAGTTGAGTCTATGGTGGGCCTGTCCCGAGAGATGCTGGGTATGTTATCTCTCGCGGACCATGTTGTCGCTGCTCTGGCTGAATATTTTCCACCAGGGGAGTTTGATGACGCTCAGGCGCCTTTTCGCGTTTTGTCACAGGCTCTTATGAACTTGACTCACGCTCACGCCTGTAACACGGCCAATTTGGAGCTGGCACGCCGGGATGCGGTTTTGGATTCTTTACCATCCCTTCCTTCTGAGCAACGTGCTGTTCTGAGGGCTGCCTCTTTGGTAGGACCTCAGTTGTTCCATGGTTCCGTGGAAGCTGTTCGTGGCGAAGTTCTTCGTCATTCGAAGGACCAGCTTTTGCTGAGACAGCTTGACCCACCTGCTGCTGCGGGTGGGGGTCGTTCCAGGCCCGCCAAGCGTGCTGCTGCGTCTGCCTCGTCGGCGACGTCGGCTACGCCTTCGGCTCCGTCTGCTCCTTCTGCTCATAAGAAGCGCCGACGTGGCCAGGCCCGCTGGCAGCCTCAGGCTGGAAAGTCTCAGGACTCTGTCACTTCCCGAGGTGGTTTCTCCTCTCGGGGGCCTCGTCGAGGCCGCAAGTGAAGGTTCTCACCTCGATTCGCCTCCAGTCGGAGGAAGGCTGTCGCTGTTTTACGACCGTTGGACAGAGATAACGTCGGACTCTTGGGTCCTCGACGTCATTCATTCCGGTCTGCGACTGTCCTTCCATCGACACCCCAGTTTATCTCGGGTGCCCCTTCCGACTCAGGTCCCTTCAGATTCTCTGCGTCGGGACCTTCTGGTGCAGGAGATCGACAATCTCCTCACCAAAGGGGCGATCGAGGTGGTCAGGAACACCCTTTCACCGGGGTTTTACTCGAGACTTTTCTTGGTGCCGAAGAAAAACGGCCAATTTCGTCCTGTCATCGATCTGAGTACCCTGAACGAGTACATAATTGCTCCTCGTTTCAGTATGGAGATTTTCTGGTCGGTTCGACGTTCAGTTCATCAGGGCGATTTTGCGGCCAGTATCGACCTGAAGGATGCCTACTTCCATGTACCCATTCATCTGGCGTCACGGAAATACCTTCGGTTCTCGTTTCGGGATCGAGTTTTTCAATTCAGAGCTCTCCCGTTCGGTTTGAACCTGGCTCCTTGGGCCTTCACCCGACTGATGTCACATGTGCTTGCTTTCCATCGCACTCAGTCGGCGGTGACTTCGTCCGCCTACCTAGACGACATCCTCCAACGGCACCACGATGCTGCTGTTCTGGAGTTCGATGTCCGGCAGTTTCTTTGCCTTCTAGCGTCGCTGGGTTTCAGAGTCAATCGCGAGAAGTCGGATCTTCTTCCTTCTCAGCGATTCCGTCATTTGGGGATGGATTTCGACACTCTTCACAATGTAGTGTCGGTTCCCCAGGCTCGGGCGACGATTCTTTCCGCCTTGACTCGGGACCTGCTTCAATCTTCCTCGGTCTCGGCCAGGACTTTCCTTCGGATGCTGGGCCTTTGCGGTTCGGTGACCGATCTCATTCCGCTCGGTCGCTTGTTTGTCCGACCTCTCCAACACTTCCTGTTGGATCATTGGCGTCCGAATGTAGATCCGCTGGACCTGGAACTCACTATTCCTCGGTCTCTGCTTTGTCACCTCCGCCCTTGGGCAAATATTCCCTGGCTGACACAGGGTGTTCCGTTGGATCTTCCTTTGGCCGATCGCATCCTTACTGCGGATGCCAGCGATCGGGGCTGGGGTGCGACGTTGGACCCTCTCGGTCTGTCTACTCACGGAGAGTGGGACAGCGAGCAGGTGGACCTTCATATCAACCAGAAGGAGCTCCTTGCTCTTCTGTTGAGTTTTCGGCTTTGGATCCCTCATCTGTCGGACCATGTTGTCCTACTTCTTTCGGACAATTCGACAGTAGTGGCCTACATACGGAATCAGGGAGGCACTCATTCGATTCCTATGTATCGGCTGTCTCGGGATCTTCTTCTGTTGGCACGGGATGTGGACGCTCGGGTGTCCATTCGACACATTCCCGGGCGTCTCAACGTCCTAGCAGACTCCCTGTCCCGACGCGACAGTGTCCTTCCAACCGAATGGATGCTACATCGGTCGGTGTTTCAGCCGATTTGCGAGCAGTGGGGTCGTCCTCAGGTCGACCTTTTCGCTACTCGCTGGAATCATCAGGTAGAGACTTTTGTCTCCCCTTGTCCAGATCCTCTGGCATTTGCAGTAGACGCTCTGTCTCTGGACTGGACAGGCTGGGTCGGCTATGCTTTTCCTCCTGCACCGATTCTTCCTCAAGTTTTAGCGAAGATTCGTGCTTGCAGTTGCAGGATCATTCTGATCACACCCCTGTCTCCACAGAGGGTGTGGATCAATCTGCTGCGGCCTCTATTGGCCGATCGACCGATTCGTCTACCTCTACGTCGCGATCTTCTTTCACAGGGTCGTCCCAGGAAGTATCACAACAACCTGGCGAGCCTGTCCCTTCACGCCTGTCTTTTATCAGGTCCCGTCTCCGACGTAGAGGTTTTTCGAGACGATCAGTGGAGTGCATTTCTGCATCGCGGCGACCTTCCACTGGAATGACTTATGCCGCCAAGTGGAAGGTTTTCTGCCGCTGGTGTTCAGATCACAATGTGAATTACCGTGATCCGTCTATCGCTCAAATTGCGGATTTTCTGGTTTTTCTTTTTGACTCCAAGGGCCTCCAGCCTATTACGATTAAGGGCTATCGGTCTATGCTGTCTGATACTTTCTCTTATGTGGGAAAGCGGTGTATCGGTCGTAATCTTTTCCTCTCCAAACTTATTCGGCACTTTTCTTTGAAGAGGCCTCGAGTTTTGCGTCTTACACCCAAGTGGAACTTGGCATGGGTGTTGCACTGTTTGGAGGGGGCGCCTTTCGAGCCTTTATCTGAGACCGACATGCGTTTTCTCACCTATAAGACGGCTTTTCTTCTAGCGTTTGCTTCTGCTCGTCGAGTCAGTGAGCTTCATGCGCTATCTGTTGATTCTGCCTTCTTCCGAAATGAGGCTAACAGTGTCACATTCACTACTGATTGCTCTTTTCTGGCTAAGAATCAACTCCCCGATTCGGTACCTCCTCCCATCTGCATTCGGGCTCTCCCTGCTGTAGATGGACGGAGGCCTCTTCTTTGTCCTGTTCATGCGGTCAAGACTTACATTACTCGCACTCAGTTCATTAGGAGGGATCGGAAGAGATTTTTTCTGTCTCTCATTCCTAAGCGGCAGTCTATCTCTTCCCATTCTATTTCCAGGTGGATCTGTCTTGCAATCAAGCTGGCTTATTCTCGCTTGTCTGCATCGGATCTTGTTTCGAACCGGCTTAATGCTCACGAGGTTCGTGCCATTTCTACATCCTGGGCGTTCTCCAATTCTGTTTCGCTCCGTGATGTTATGAATGCGGCTTACTGGAGGAATGCTTCTACCTTCTCCTCCTTTTATCTCCGCCACCTTCAGCAGCAATCTGAGGACCTTTATTCTTTAGGCCCTCTCGTTGCTGCTCAGGCTGTGGTGCACCCTCGTTAAATTGTTTTTGTCGAGGTTGCGCTTCTCTCAGCCTTGTTCTTTTCAGGTGCCTTCTCTCTTTCTTCATTACAGGTTTTAGTTTTTGTTCTCTGCCATCCTTGCTTTCGTTACTGCTACTCTTGTTGGTATTGGTTATGTGATTCACCTCCTCCTATTGTTTATTCAGCCAATTGTAAACAATTGTGAGTAGGTTGAAAAGAAATTAAAATTTTTTAGTAAATTTTGTTTCTTAACATACCTACCACAATTGTTTACCGGAGGCCCACCCTCCTTGGGGATATCTTTGATATCGATGCCTCCCCGCTAAATCACAAACTTCTCGTTGGCGGAAATACGGAATTGACGTCACGGTTTGTTGCGCATGCGCTCGGTAAACGCAAGAGGTGTGCAGAGAGAGTACCTGTAATTTCGAGCGCTGGTCTCGCTCGACCCTTTTTTCGATCTTTTTCGTGCTTTTGCACTCTAGTACTTTTCCAACTCGTTTGGAAAAGATTCTAAAAGCTTGAGTTAGTTCCGAAGTAGGGCTTGCACTTATGTTACAGCCAATTGTAAACAATTGTAAACAATTGTGGTAGGTATGTTAAGAAACAAAATTTACTAAAAAATTTTAATTTTTGTTTGCAGGTTTTTCATCTTAGGTAACCCTCATGTGACCAATGTCATTATGAACAAGTTTGAAAATCGGTGTTTTGTGGCCATACTGAGCAGAGTTATGGCCCCTTACTAGTTAATTTTTGTGTGTTTTCAGCTTGTAAGTGTAATAAGTTGCATAAACATCAATAGATTTGGTCAATTATGACAACATTTAGTACAGTACGACTAAAGTGGAGAGTGTATTATCACTAAATCACCCATAGAGTGGAGATTCCACCCTAGCAATAATTGTACATTTGTTGCAAAACATAACAAGCACAGACAAAGTTTCGACCAATGGACCTCCAGGTTAAACCCGAAGGTCTATTGGCTGATACATTGCTTGTGTTTTTTGTCCATATGTACAAAATTTGAAAGTTATAGTTTGGGTGATAATTCCACTACATGTGTAATTTAGTTACAATCGTCTCTCCGCGTACTGTATGTGAGACTTTTTTAAGAATGTCTTAAATGATTTCAAAATCTGGTACAGAACAGAGTTATGACCCTTAATTATTTAATTTTTGCCTGTTTTCGGGTGGTTGGTACGATAACTTGTAGAAATAGCAATGGATTTGGTTAATATTGGGAATGTGAGGCTTCCTTCATGATGTCTTGAATGAATTTGAAAACTGGTACGATTTGGTCATACTAAACAGAACTATGGCCTCTCAGTTAGTTAATTTTTGCCTTTTTCTTATAGTGACAAGCTATAGAGTTATGAAAAAGACTAGACCCGTATCGGCAATACGTAATCCTTGTGTAAATGATGATGATTGGCTTTGTATCTTGGTTAATCCTCGTAGATTTAGTCACTGGGGATTAGGCCTGCCCCAGAAAATTCCTGAGTGGGGGGATTTTGTCAGACCCTGAAAATTAAAGTGACAGGTTTATATCCAAAGGGGATTTCTTCCAAGGGAATTTCATCCTAATCAGATTTTGTCCAAGGTGATTTTGTCTGGATACCAAAGTACATGTACCCCAACCCAGGAATGTACTGCACCTTTAAAACAGCTGGCATTGTCTTTTCTTGTCATGGCACATATTTTATCCTATTTCAGCAAATGTACATATATACCTTCGAGTAAGGTTGCACATAAGCAACCTTTTTAGGGAGTTGATTCACAAAAGCTTTACTCCAGGGCCATATAATAAGTATTAAGCAATATGAATGTAGAATATTTTTTTTTTATACACAATAATTTAGTGAGTGGTGAACATTTGGTACACAAAGTTACTTTGGGTATATTTTATGTATACTACATGTATGATTGTCAGATTATTAAGAGTCGCTATTATTTTTTCTCAATTTCATTCAGCAGCAGAGAAACATACGTGTGAATCTGTTTTTGTTTAAACGAGCACCAGTGGGAAGTACTTCCATTGTTAATTTTATTGCAGAAACAAAAATGGAAAAAAAATTTAAGCACAAATCACAGGGCCTTATTCATTTTAATAACATACTATTTTGAGTTATTTTTTCTTACCCATGCAAAAAAGGTGAGGGTTTTTTTCTTGAGGGTTTTTTTCTTGAGGGTTTTTTTTCCGTGAGGGTTTTTTTCCTACATTCCTAAATACACCACCACTTATGCTACATGTAGATTATAACAAAACAAACCAAGAATATGAACTTTTGATGGTAAAGAAATAATTACAAAAAATAAAATAGAAAAGCTCCTGCCTGCATGCAATTTTACAAAAAATGGCTTGAGAAACACAATATATACTTTGTGGGGCCTAATCGGTGTTTCTGTTTGTTCTGGTATACTATAACAGGACATAGTTCTATAGCAATCAGATGTGATGGGGAATTTTATCTCACTTATGAGTAGCTGTCATGCAGCTTGCTTGACCCGGGTAAAGTCACACCACCCACTTGGAATGGAACGAGTAGTGTTAACCTGAAAACACACATGACCTCAACCTTGGAAACTCGCTTAGGATTCAGCTCTGATGTTCTCAATGGGAATGGCAAAGAAGGAGTGAGAATGATTTAGCAAGATAACAAATAGAGAGTAATCGCTTGACTGGACTGGTTACGTGAAATAATCCATGAGAGGTGAGGGACATTGTACAAACACGACATTGTACAAACACGGGTGCACGAATGCGCACGTGTGTTTTACAATATAGTCCCTCACCTCGATTCAGTTATTTCACTTAACCAGTCCAGTCAAACGATTACTCTGTTTATTACTTTTCATTATTAACGATAATTATATTATTTAAAAAAACAAAAAACAATGAAGTCCCCATTACACCCAAGGCAAAGCGTCTTTGTTTGCATGCAGATACATGACTCAATTGTTGATTGCATAATTCACTTGTTAACTGGTTGAGTGCTAGAAGCCACTATCAGGGCTTTCAAAGAAATGAGGGTACCAAAGCAAAAGTCAACATTTTCCTTGCACGTTTCATATTCAGTTAAATGCAAATAATATTTTGTTGATATAAATTTTGTTTTATCACAAAGTATTGAAGAGTGCCTGTGGGCCCTCTTCAGTAACTTGTAATAAAACTAACTTTGATGAATAAATTCAGATCACCAAAAATAATGTAGCCCTCAACCAGTTAAGTTATCGTTTATAAGCAAACCCTGAAATTCCAGTAAATCACACTTTGGAAAGTAATATTTTCTACTTATTTACAGTTGATGTTGATAATCAGGCCTGACAGTGTAGAAAATCAAGGAGTGTAAAATAATTGTCCTCCTCAAATTTCTTTGGGGTGCTATTGCACCTGGAATGTTCAATATATACAGTTAGAACTAGAAGTCCTGTCCTGAAATGCGCACAAATAGCACGTCGATTTGTGCGTTAGTCTACGCATTATGACGATGGTAAGGCTATCAAATTCTGCACATACGGCCTGTGCACAAGCAAAGTTTCAGCCAATGGACCTCCGGGTAACCCAGAGGTCCATTGGCTGAAACTTTGCTTGTGTTTGCTATGGGTAACAAGGAGAACCTGCCATGTTTTGGGTGTCATTCGATATGGCAATTGCGCGCAATTCCTACGCGCAATTAAGCCTAGATAAGCGCACAGTTCGTGACAGGACTTCTAATTTTAACTGTATACTTGTATGCAATTTTGGTCATATTCACTTCAAGGTATTATACTATTGTGACTGAACAATTGTACTTCATTCAGGTACACAGTGGAAAAATTGGCATACACATCTTCTCATTATTCAAAATGTTGCACTAAATTCTAATGTGATTGTCTTCTACACTCAAAATGTATTGAAATGCGGCACAGAATGGGTCATGAATTATTGTGAATCAATGCAACATTGAGCAATCGTCCACTGAGTTCCAATGTGTCCTATTTGTCTACTGGCACACAGAACACATTGGAACTCAAGGGACGAAATGATAGCAGATTTTAAAGGCAGCCCCAAACATGTCTGGCATTCCAGAAAATCAAGGGTGCAAAAAATTGTCCTCCTCAATTTTTTTCTACGCATGCTGGAGGCGGCAGCACTCCTAAAGAATGCTGGGCCTGGACAATTGTTGAAGTTTCATGAAATAAATTGAAATTTTTACATTTGATAATTTAAACAGACTAAATATTAGTACAGAGGTTTCAATGTGAGAGTTTAACCCTTTACCCAACGTAACGGCCAAAACCGGCCAGCGCTATTCTCAAAAATTGCCAATTAATTTTCAAAATATTTTCATTTTTTGTCTCAAAAACATAGGTTATGACCCCTCGTTGGAACGAGCTCGTTGAGCTCGTTCCAACGAGGGGTCATAACCTATGTTTTTGAGACAAAAAATGAAAAAAATTAGTTATCAGGTAAAGGGTTAAATGGGTAAAGAAAATTTAACTTCTGTCCAAACACCAATAGTAACCTGAGGTTGTTATTGAATGGAGTCCAACAATTGACGTTGCCCCAAAATGCCCATTTAAAGGGGGATGAAATACCACTGACTCATTTTCCCAGTGGGCCTGGGTTAATTGTTAATGCTGTGAGCAATTTACATTTTTCTAACAAAAACCTGTGATGCTCGGAGTGAAACCTAACCCTTCTTGAGGGCAGGTAACTTATTAACTTGTAGAGTGCTGAATTATTTTTATCCCCCGCCAAAATAAAGGTTTTGGAGGATATTAGTACTAAAATGGTTAACCGGATAATCAGTTTGAAACCAGTTAGCTACCTAACCAATTTGAAAAACCATCAACTGGTTATCCAAAATATCGATAGTGATCGTCATTCCATGTTTTCGACGTAGTAAATCTGCCACTTCTCCTTTGTCATAGTTTACACATCAAAGCCGCATTGTATATATTGAGAAATAATTGGCTTTGGCATTCAATACTTTGTTAATGATTGGCATTTTCCATGAGTAATTGTAGAAACTATTCCGTAGTGTGTATACAAACAAACGTTGTCAAGTACTCGACAACGTTTGTTTGTATACACAATATGGAATAGTTTGAGAATACTGCTTTCCAATTCCTATAGTTCTGATCCCATATTCGGTGAAATGGCCACGGATATTCTTATATTTTCTGGTTATATCTCTCGGTTAGTCAGTTATGAAAATGAGACAACCGTTTCAGTCCTATTGGATACAGAAATGGGTTCTGTCTGTCTGTCCATTCATCTGTTTGTTCATGCTTTACAACTTTGGACATTCATATATCAGTCAGTGGATGTTGGATTTAAATGATCTTTGGTATGCTGATAGACCACCATGGGGGTAATGATATTCACAAGTAACAGGTTTTGTCCAGTCATTTATTTCTAGAGTTATAGTTATTTTTTTACTTTTATCAACTTCGAAAATTTCAATTTTTACGGTTTCTGGTTAGTAAACCACTTCTTGGCAATTTCAGGAAAGCGATTTTTTAGCTCTCCTTACTGCCCTCCTGAAAGAATTAAGGAGAGCGAAAAATTGCCCTCCTAAATATTTTGGTCTGGGATGATTGAGATTACATGTATTATGCTCACATTAAATTTTTGTTGTAAAGCAAAAATGTAATTTAACTTCGAAGACACATAACATCACATAATTTCATTTTGAAAGTGGTTTAGTGGTAAAAGGTAATGGCTGCAACCATACCCAAACACAGTTGCAATCATTTGAAGCAAAATGGGTCACAGCAAAATTTTTTTTCTGGCAGTTTCAAGTTCAACAACTGACATCACAGTTTGAGGGGTAATTATTCAAGGAATATTGACACTATAATATACTACCATTACTACTATCCTGTTACTTGAAGCACTTGCACCAGGATGTGACTGTAAATTGAAGCAGACCTGTTGTCCAAGAAAGTCATACGCCTACCACTACCACCTTCAACCCCCTTGGGGGGGTTGAAGGTGGTAGTGGTAGGCATATGACTTTCTTGGACAACAGGTCTAGGTACAAACACAGGTCTTGTCAAGTGTGTGTTCGGTTGTTGAGTGAGACATCTAGATGTCTAAGAGATTTCGCTTTACCTTAGTAAAGTTAATAAAATCACTGATGTAGTCTGTTGGTTTCAGTTTCAATGAGTTCGTTCAATTGGATACTTGAAATGCTGTGTAAAGCTAATTGCTCTCCTAAGCTGATTGAGGAGAGCGATTTTTTGCCCTCCTGCATTTTTCAGAATGCCAGGCCTGTCTTGGCAGGGAATACTGGTGGCATTGCACCTTGTTCGTTTTTGAAGTTTGTTCAAATGTCTTTTTCTTGTTAGAATTTATGGGAGAGTGTCTATAGGCACTCTCCCAGCCTCCCATAAATTGTAACAAGGCAAATTCCTAAAGACAAAATAATTTTATTTCAAAGATAATATGAGTACGTCCACAGAAAATGGAGCCTTTAAGTTGAGATACATGTACCTGCATATCAGGTTGAAGCTGAAATATTGACTTCCAGCAGTCTACTACAGTTAAAACTAGAAGTTTTGTCACAAACTCTAGGCTTAATTGCGCATAGGAATTGCGCTCAGCTGTCATATCGAATGGCATCCAAAGCATGGCAGGTTCTCCTGATTACTCTCAGCAAACACAGGCAATGTTTCTACCAATGGGTAATCCGGAGGTCCATTGGCTGAAACATTGTTTGTGCATAGGCCATATGTACAGAATTTGATAGCCTTACTATGGTCATAACCCATAGATTAACGTGCAGATCGATGTGCTATTTGCATGCATTTCATGACAGGACTTCTAGTTTTAACTGTAGTTCACTGACATTGAAAACTTAGACTTAGAAGATTGGAATTAAGTAGGATTCTTAGTTTAACCCTTTACCCAACGAATCGCCTGCATCCGCCCGTTTAATATGCAAATTCAGTAGTTGAAAAAATATTTTATTTCAAAAAATTTCAACAAAACCATATCATGTGACCCCTCATGTGTGCTAACACAGCTTACTTTTGGACAAAGAGATTTCAGTTAACTGGTTAAGAGATGGAAGCCTTTTTTGGGGCTTTATCCTGAAATATGGACACTAGAGCTAAAAGGCTTAATATTCTGTGGATGCACTTCGATTGATTTTTGATGTGATATTATTAAGTCTGGGTGGATTTGCCCTGTTAGTGCCTATAGTTGTAACAAGGCAATAGTATTTGAACAAAATTTTGACCACCAAAAAAAACGTAGCACGCTACCAGTTAACAGAAGCGCCATGCTTTGTTACAAGGCGCTATTTGCTAGTTTTTTGGTATCTTTTTTATCAACAAAATTCCCAAACACATGCATAAAATAAAACCCTAAAATACTTCAAATAGCATACATTATAATGTACACATTCTTTTTAAAGTAAATTTCCCCCATATTTGATGAGAAATTTTTTTTTTGTCTTGTTGGGATCGTTTTGTTGGGATATTTTACCAATTTGTTTGCTGGGATTCGTCTTGTAAGGATGACACCGATGGAATAACCCCTAGGAAGAATGAAATGGTTTCAGCATGCCAAAGGCACGCAGGGACAGTGTCAAGTTGTTCAACCCCTTTCAACCCTAGTGACGGTGTGCTTTTCTTCTTCTTTTTTGTTGGTTGCTCTCCTGATGATGAGTTTGATTTTGTTCCTTTTGCTGTTTCATTTGCCAAAAGGTTTGCCTGCATACTTTTTATCTTTTCTTCCACTTTTTTCTTTGTTATACTCCCGCCAGAACTCCTCGCGTTCTTTTTGTCGCTGCTCTTCTGCCTCTATGGTCCATCTGACCACAAGCTCCTCAAGGATCTCCTCATCTGTCTCTTTTAGTTTCTCGGGGTGGTGGCTTGAGATCCAGGTTTGGTTTGAGTGATCTTCTCCTCTGACTTCTCCAGCTCCCTGCCTTCCGATCCCTCCGGTGGAGAGGTAGGGGTTGGCGTAGGAGGGGAAGGTGATCGTGATTTTATGGTTGTCTCCCTCACCAACTTTCTCACAGACTCACACCCTTCTCTTCTCAAGCCATGCCTCCAGGTGCTGGGCATTCCTGCACTTGGTCGATGGACTCTTTCTTCTTCTTTCTCTTTTCTGTGGGTCCAGACTCCCTCGTTGAGGACCAGTCCTGAGAAGTCTTCTTAGCAAAGGTACTACCTCTCCCTGAGGGTGGTGGGGTGTTCTCTTCCATTTCAAACTCCAAGGTCAGGTGGACATTCTTGACTTTTACCTGGAGAGTCCAGGTGAGAGGGCAAGAAACGATGATCAGAGGTGAGATGGTCTTCTGCAGTTTTACTGGAATATCCAAAGTATCCATTGAAAGAAATCAATCAACATCTTCACACTCTGAAGTCAGAGGCGCGAATGGATAATGAATCCTTCAAGACTAACTCAGTCAGTCCCATCTTCAATACCTTTGGCAGATTGGAGGTGAGGTTGGAGGTGGGGGAGTTCTCAATTTGCCAGCGTCTATTGCTTTCTAAGTAGGAGTCAATGATGCATGTTGATTGTTTAAACAACATTTGTTAATAGAACCCAGTCACTAATGCTTGGGGGGAGTGCAGTGCCTCAGTAGGTAGAGGTGCAGGCTGCAAGCCGAGAGGTCCTCGGTTCGAATCCCACCTGTGGCAACTGCGTTGTGCCCTTGGGCAAGACACTTCACCCCTATTGCCCATGTGGGGGCACGGTGACATTATGTATTAAGGTGTACTGCACGTTGATGGTGCACTTGTCTTCAACCAATGCTAACCCCGATTGTGTGGAGTTAGTATGCTGGGGAGCTGACAGTTGCTCGCCGTTGCTCGGTGGTTCTCTCTGGGTACTCTGGCTTTCTCCACCCGTAAAAGCATCACAGTCATGATTAGCCATTGTGCATAAATATGTGACCTTAAAACACTAATAAATAAATACTACTGCTTGCGGTGTGAGTCCTTTAAAACAGGCTGCATGGGGCATAAACGATTGACTGACCTTGACTGTATCTCCATGTTGGGGTCATGATTAGCCTCTCCTTGAGGGTGTTTTCTTCCATTTCAAACTCCAAGGTCAGGTGGATGCTCTTACCTTTCTCCTGCAGAAGTATGTGACCTTAAGCACCAATATATAAATAATAACATTTGTTGGGGAAGTTAAAGATGGATTCCTGTTATGTAGTCCAGTTCTAATAAATACAATAAATTAGATGAAGAAATGTCATTGATAAAGGTTTCATTAAAATATACAGACATGAGGCCATAAAACATCAATACCTAGATTATCGTCCAATTTTTTTTTAAATTTGGGCGAAAAGAGGGAGAATTTTATTTTTTGTTATTAATTTTCTGGCAATCAAACAATGAGTAAAAAAGGCCCTCCCTGTGTGCATATGTGCATTCATAAACTGGGTGTTAAATTATTCTCAGTCAAAATATGTTTATTTGTTTTTGCCTTTTTTCAGTATATGGGAGAGTGCCTATAGATTGAAATAAGTCAAATCCCTACAGACAAAATATGTAGATAATATGAAGCACATGAATAAAATGTGAAGCCTTTAAGTTGCGTTACTTGCAACCCAGAATAGAGTTCAAACTAACTTCACATGTTAATTGAAGTAATAGCATTAATATATAGTAATTATTGATACGTGTACACTGTTGATTTATTTAACACACTACACTTTCCATTAGCTGCGGACGAATTGAGAAAATAACTAGAGAAACAGAATTTACTGCCACCAGTAAATTCAAGTCTGTGTGAAAAGGGTTAAAGTATCAGGAATAGACTATAAAGAAAGAGAATTCATGGAGGCTTATTTTTCGGGAGTAAAATATTTTTTAACAAATCAGAAATGGGTTTTCGTTAGCAGTATTTACAGATATTCATACAGGAATCAGAACATTTTTATAAGAAACCAGAAATGGCATATATGTGACCAGCATTCAAAGGGTTTGATACACGAATCAGAAATGGACATTTTTGGCTCTTCCCACTAATTTGAGTGATGAAATACATTCATAAACTTTAGAAATGCATTAAGGTGTAATATAATGCATTTCCCAGTCTTTCTGAATAATGCCCCCATATTAAGATCCTTAGAGGGTTAAAATATTCCCTTTAAATACTCCATTTTAATCCTTTAAATAGGGGCGCAGTGGCTCAGCTGGCAGAGGTGCAGGCTGCAAGTCGTGAGGTACGTACTCTGCCCTTGGGCAAGACACTTCACCCCACAGCCCACGTGGGTGCATGGTGGCACTGTGTACCAAAGCGTACCGAGACCGAGCCAAGCGCAGTGAAAGACTAATAGAACTCCTCTAACAAATGAGTTTTAAACAGTCATAGCACTAACACAGTTAACAGTACAGACGACAATGTCAGTATTGTTACCGGCACCCTGACAGTTTTGTGATAGGTTTCAACAATTATTCAGTGCAGTTTTATGGAAAAGGTTAACTTTATTCTGCCTGAAATAAAATATGTGCAGTCCACATTGAAGTCTTGAGAGGGTTAAAAGCATTGAAATGAATAAGATAGGTTTCAACAAATTTTACAATTATTCAGTGCAGTTTTATGGAAGGGGTTAACTTTATTTTGCCTGAAATAAAATATGTGCAATCCACATTGAAGTCTTGAGAGGGTTAAAAGCATTGAACTGAATAAGATCGGTTTCAACAAATTTTACAATTATTCAGTGAAGAAGACAGGAGAATAAGGAAAAGAAGAAGAGGGAAGAAGAAAAATAAAAAAAAGAAGAAAAAGAAACCGTACAAAAACAATAGTCTGTGTGTTTCACACAGACTAATTAGCTTGCAGACAGAGAATTTTAAATTTGAATTGTTTGCCAGTGATAAATTTCTTTTCTATTTGAGCTATAAAACTGTATCTCTGATTTAAAGATAGATAAAAAGAATCTTTATGACCTTTGTTCAAATCAGATATGAAAGACAAGAAGCTATTATTATTATTCGTCATTATTCATCATCAGATGTGATAACTGACAACTTTTGATTGTTCCAATTGAAAAATCAAGAGACATTAATTGTTCCTGTTGTAATACTTCCTTGCATGAGATTTCCTTCTTTTTCCCAATGATGTTTCAATAGTTCCTGTTGTTAAGTTAGAAGGAAAAATCTTTTCACTTTTTTTCTTGACTTACAGCACCCACTGTTAATCATCAACAAAAGCAACAGGAGTTTGTAGTTCATAGTTTATAATTATATTTTTTGCTTTTTTCATATATATATAGATATTGCAATTAAAACAGAACTATAAAAGTAGGACTCCACAAAGTAAATGGCAATTTTGTAAAATTGCTTACACACAGGTGTTTTTTTATTTTATTTTTTATATTTGTAATTATTTCTTTGCCACCAAAAGTTCATATTCTTGGTTTATTTAATGTTTTTGGCCTCATAATCTACAGAATAGCATGGGCGGTGGTGTATTTCATCCCTTGCGTGCAAGAAGGCTTTGCAATGCAGAAGCATTGCAAAGCCTTGTTGCACTCAAGAGACAAATTTATCAATTTTATTAACTTGGGAAAAATATCAGTCATAAACCATTTAATTTTTTTTTTTTTAGTTTGCATTGATTATAAAAAGAGAGAATGCAGCAGCCATTATAACCATGCAGGAGGGCCTGGGAAACAGATTCTTAACTTTCTTAGGCCTAATCAACATATGGAATAACACAGAGTGTATTTTCTGTTGACAAAAAGGAATTGAGGAAGAGGTAATTTTATTTAACCCTTTACCCAACGCAGACGATATCAAAATTTATTATTTTAAATATATTTTTTTAAATTTTTCAAAAAATTTCAACAAAACCATATCATGTGACCCCTCGTTGGAACAAGCTCATTCCAACGAGGGGTCACATGATATGGTTTTGTTGAAATTTTTTGAAAAATAATATTTTTTAACTGCTGAATTTGCATACTACGCGGGCGGATGTGGACGATTCGTTGGGTAAAGGGTTAAACATATTTTATTTACTAAGTACTTCAAAGTAGATCTCCCCGTGGGAACCCCGGGAAGTAAGCAGCACTTGTTTACTGCGGTAAACCTGTTCCGCTTTACTAGTAAAATAGGACCCAGTCACCAATGCTTGGGGTGAAAGTCCTCTAAAATGGGCAACATGTCGATCAATGATTGACTAACCTTGACTTCATCACCATGTTGTGTCACGATTAGCCATTGTGCATAAATATGTGACGTTAACCACCAACAAACAATCAAAGTAGATCGAAATTGATGAACTGGCCTCAGCTATATTAACTGGTAGAGTGCTAGAAGTCACTATCAGGACTCTGCTGACAAGTACTGAAAGCCCCTTTAGTGGATTTACACTGTGTGCGTTAGTTTGTGGTTTGTGTAGCGGTTGATAAATAGAGGATATCTAGTGTTTTTGAGTGGATACCAAAAATTATCTCATGTGTGACCAAGACATATGTTCATTTCATTTTTCGCAAGGGTGTTTTCCCACTAGACCAATTCCCTTTAGACCAATTCCCTTTTGGCCAATTCCCAAAAGACCAATTCCCCCTTATACCAACTACATACTGTTATTGATTAAGGATAATTAGGAAAACATTTATTTATAAAAATCTGCCCAACATCTATAAAATATCGACAAGCCAGAAAATGAGCAGACTATCATCTGAAAAATGAGGTCCCCAGAGGTCACTTTTGCTCGTGCAGGGGCTTGCGAAGGTTCATTCCCACTAGACCAATTCCCACGAGGCCAATTCCCAAAAGACCAATTCCCCTTAGACCAACTGATGTGTTCTACTTTTTTTTCTATATCAATAATTTGATATATTTATAAATATTTATAAATATATTTAATGTTATTGATATTCAAGCCTGAAAATAAGCAGTCTGTCATTTGCAGAATGAGATCCCCAGAGGGTGAATTTCCTGATGCTATCCCATTCAGTGGGCCAGTTTATCCTTTGGGTACCTCTTTCTGTTTATGTTTGAGACCTTGATTCAGGTTGAGGTTCACCGAGGGTAAATTTAGTGATGCTATCCTGCATATGGGTTGTAGAGTAAACTCCTGTTAATTGTATATAAATTTTTGTAATATGTCGAAAAAATTGCTGTGACACGCACCAAATTCACCTTATTTATCAAACTTTTTGACCTCATACATCCAATAGAGACATTTATTCTATTATATCTTGTTTGACAGAGCTCTAAGAGCTCTGTCAAACAAGATATAATAGAATAAATGCTCAGTTTACCCCCAGAACACAAGAAACTGACCAAATCCCTGTTAATTGTATACTCCTGTTAATTGAATAATTTTCACTGGCAAAATGGATATTCAATTAAGAGGATTCTACTGTAGTAACAAAACAATTATTGAGGGGCAAAATCTTTCTAAACTAGGACTCCTCATGCTTGGAGTATTGCACCCTTGATAAAAATACACATGTTACAAATCACCGTTGAAAAATATTTTAGCTCTCTACCTGTTAACCCTTTACCCAATGCACGGGATATTAAAATTTAATTTTTTAAATATTTTTTTTTTTTTAAATTAAAACAAAACCATCATATCATGTGTTCCCCTCATTGGAATGATCTCACTGAGCTCATTACAAAGAGGAATCACATGATATGGTTTTGTTCAGATTTTTGGAAAAATAATCCTTTTTCAACAGTTCATTATGTAAATTATGCAGGTGGATGCATCCAGTTTTCACACCTTTAGATCAGTCTAATTTGGTCACAATGGCAAATATGGATGTGGCCTGCATAGTTGGAGAAAAAGCACTGGTATTTTCTTCTTGGTGTCTGTTGTAGTTTTTAGGTCCCCTGTCTTAAAATGCTAGTTTACCAACCCCGTGTTATAGGTGTTCACCATTATCACTAGTTCCCTCCCACCACCCTTTGATGTAAGTTTACTCGACTAACTCGAGAAGGCTTTTTAGTTTTCCAGTATCGAGCCAAAGGTCTATTTGAATGTAAATTACGCATGGTGTTCACTGAGAAATCCCACAAACATGAATATAATAGATCTCAAGCTTTAAGTGCATGATCATATGGAATTCGCCACAGATAAGCAATCGGTGCCAATTGCTTTTCTATGGCGAACTCAGTGGGTTTTTAAAAAAAATTATTTATCTGTTGCATTGTTTGCTTCGAAGGTAATCTCTAAGCTTTATTGCAAGCATCAGGGAAACCTGGCCAAACTATATATATGCCGAAACACTGCAAAACTTTGGAAAAAGTTTCAAACTCTGCATAATTTGGGCACAGTTATTTTATTTGGGCACAGCGTTTACAGTCATTAGTTAGGAAGAATTTAAAGGCCTGCCAATTTTTTTAGGTAATGCTTTTACATCTTTTCCTTACATAAACAGTGTCTAACAACATATCTGCAGGTTTTGGTTGGCTGTTTATTATTTGTCATGGTATAATTTTATTGAACTAAAGTGGGTGTGCAGTGGCTCCGTGGTTTTAGCATTGAACTTCAAATCGAAAGGTCCATCAGGCCTGGTAATCTAGAAAATCAAGGAGTGCAAAACAATTGCCCTCCTCAGATTGCTTGGGAGTGCAATTTCAATGTAAAAACTTGTATGCTATTTTGGTTATATTCACTTCAAGGTATTAATATTGTGACTGAAAAAGTTGACTACATTCAGTTACATAGTGGAAATATTGGCACACACGTCTTCTCATTATTCAAAATGTTGCATTCAATTCTTATGTGACTGTCTTCTACACTCAAAATGTATCAAAATGCGACACGGAGTGGGTCATGAATTATTGTGAATCAATGCAACATTGACAAACCGTCCCCTGAGTTGCAGTGTGTTCTCTGTGCCAGTAGGCACAGAGAACACATTGCAACTCAGGGAACGAAATGATAATAGATTTTAAAGGCAGTCCCAAACAGGTCTGGTATTCCAGAAAATCAAGGGGTGCAAAAACTTCCTCCTCAATTTTTTCTAGGCGTGCAGTAGGGGTGCAACACTCCTGCACTCCTAAAGAATGACAGGCCTGACTAAAGTGGAAGTGCGGTGACTCAGTGGTTTCAGCATTGAACTTCAAACCAAAAAGTCCACTGTTCAATCCCCACTGGGGGTAACTGCCTTGTGTCCTGGGGCAAGGCACTTAATCCTGATTGCCCACATTGGGGGCACTGTGTATTAAGGCATACTGACATCGTTGGTGCACTTACTTGTATTCAGCCTATGCTAAACCTGCTTGTGTGGAGTTAGTCCGTTGGGGAGTCTGGCGGGAGCGAGGTGGCTCAGTGGTAGACTGTTGGACTTCTATGCTAGAGGACCTGAGTTTGATCCCCGTCCAGGATGACCTGCGTTGTTTCCTTGGGCAAAGCACTTTATCCCATTTTGCCTACATGGGGACACGATGACGCCGAGTACTAAGGCATACTGGACGTTGATGATGCATGTCTCTGCTTGAGCAGAGCTTTGACAGAGTTAGAATGTAGCGGAGCTGACAGTTGCTCGTCGATGATCGGCGGTTCTCTCCGTGTACTCTGGCTTCCTCCACCCGTAAAACTGTCATGGTCACGATTAGCCATTGTGCATAAGTATGAGACATTAAACACCAATAAATAAATAAATGGGGAGTCTGGCAGTTGCTCTCCGTTGCTTGGTGGTTCTCTCCAGATACTCCAGCTTCCTCCACCCATAAAACTGTCGGACACAAGTTGACCCTGGCTGTCGAAAGTGTTGTTAAATCCCAATAAATAAAATGAACTAAAGTAATTCATTTGGATTACTGCGCTGGAATCTCAACTCCTGCTCTCCTGTTAGCATTTGGGTATTTGAGTCTCATGATGTTTGTTTCTGTACACCATGGCTCTTTCGTATTTTCTGGGTTGGTAACCAATATATAATGGGATCCAGACAAATTGCCTTCTTCCCCCATCCCCATAATTGCCTCCCAAATAATTATCACCAAATGTAATGTTATCCCCCCCCCCCCCCCCCCCCCCACACACACAACCCCTCACCCCCAGTTTATTGTACATATGGACAGTTGTCACCTGGATAGTTCCCCCACACTTTTAAAATTTCATCATATTAATTTTTTGATTTTAGCTTTCTTGAAGCCTTTACCTTTGAAACAACCAAAACCGGCCAGTGCTTTTCACCAAAATTACCATTCAATGATCACCTATTTTTTCATTTTTTTGTCTCAAAAATATAGCTTATGTCTCCTCATTGGAACAAGCTTGTTTCAGTGAGGTGTCATAACCTATGTTTTTGATGCAAGAAATGAAAAAAATAAGTCATTCAAGAATTTTGTTTGCTAGTGTCATCTGTCTTTCATGTTAGGTAAAGGTTTAACATAAAGTTAACATCAGAGAGCAGAGGGTTGAATATGTTGTTGAACCACAGTAAAGGACCATCACACAATTCAGTTATACAGTAATGGATCATCACACAATTCAGTTATACAGTACAGGACCATCACACAATTCAGTTATACAGTAAAGGATCATCACACAATTCAGTTATACAGTACAGGACCATCACACAATTCAGTTATACAACACTTAATGTGGCACATTTGTTACATTTGTGTATTTAATAGAGCTGAAATGGTTAAGGGGTTTTCTTGATTGATTAATCATGTGGATTAACCTTGGTTAACCGATTAATCACTTGTCCAAATAGATATCTGAATAATTGCCAATCCATTGATGATTTACAGCATGAACCCTTTACTCAATGTAACAAACAAAACCAACTAGGCCTATATACAAAACTCTCCATTCAAATTTATTATTTTTTCAGTTTTTGTCTCAAAAACATAGCTTATGACCCCTCATTGGAATGAGCTTGTTGAGCTCATTCCAATGATGGGTCATAAGCTATATTTTTGAGACAAAAATGTAAAAATTTTAGTAATTCATGAATATATTTTGCAAGTATCATCTGCTACCCGCATTGCGTAAAAGGCTAAGATTGACTGTTTCCAGCTACTGATACAGTATGATACAGGCCTGGCATTCTGAAAAATGCAGGAGGGCAACAAATCGCTCTCCTCAATCAGCTTAGGAGAGCAATTAGCTTTACACATCATTTTAAGTATCCAGTTGAACGAACTCATTGAAACTGAAACCAACAGACTACATCAGTGATTTTATTAACGTTACTAAGTAAAGCGAAATCTCTTAGACATCTAGATGTCTTCTCTCAACAACCGAACACACTCTTGACAAGACCTGTGTGTGTACCCAGACCTGTTGACCAAGAAAGTCATACGCCTACCACTACCACCTTCAACCCCCCTTGGGGGTTGAAGGTGGTAGTGGTAGGCGTTTGACTTTCTTGGACAACAGGTCTGCTTGAATCTACAGCCACATCCTGGTACAAGTGCTTCAAGTGACAGGATAGTAGTAATGGTAGTATATTATAGTGTCAATATTCCTTGAATAATTACCCCTCAAACTGTGATGTCAGTTGTTGAACTTGAAACTGACAGAGAAAAAAATATTGCTGTGACCCATTTTGCTTCAAATGATTGCAACTGTGTTTGGGTATGGTTGCAGCCATTACCTTTTACCACTAAACCACTTTCAAAATGAAATTACGTGATGTTATATGACTTCGAAGTTAAATTACAATTTTGCTTTACAACAAAAATTTAATGTGAGCATAATACATGTAATCTCAATCATCCCTGACCAAAATATTTAGGAGGGCAATTTTTCGCTCTCCTTAATTCTTTCAGGAGGGCAGTAAGGAGAGCTAAAAAATCGCTCTCCTGAAAATGCCAGGCCTGATGATAATCATGCAAGTAAACAAGTATGTCAGCAAGTACATGTAACTTGCATGCTTAACTCTGTCTCATATAATTAATGTGAGTCAGTGTGACTATGTTTGCTTGTTTTGGAGCAAGTTTGTTCCTTTCATGTTTAACCCTTTACCTAATGTAATGGCCAAAACCGGTCAGTGGTATTCTAAAAAATCGCCAATTAATTTTCATTATTTTATCGTTTTTTGTCTCTAAAACATAGGTTATGACCCTTCATTGCAGGGTTCATACAGCTCTTGAAAAACCCTTGAAAATGAGTTTTTTCTTGAAAAACCCTGGAATTTGAAATTAGCCCTTGAGAAACCCTTGAACTTTCAGAAATCTCTTGAAAAACCCTTGAATACCAAGCTATTTCCTGGGCATTGTAAATATAATATATGTGTACTCGCCTTTTACTTGTTTGTTGCGCTTGTGTCGCTCAGTTAACCCTTTACCTAACCTGAAAAGCAGACGACACTTGCAAAAATAATTCTCGAATAATTAATTTTTTTCATTTTTTGTCTCAAAAACATAGGTTATGACCCCTCGTTGGAACGAGCTCAACGAGCTCGTTCCAACGAGGGGTCATAACCTATGTTTTTGAGACAAAAAATGAAAAAAATAATGAAAATTAATTGGCGAATTTTTAGAATAGCGCTGGCCGGTTTTGGCCGTTACGTTAGGTAAAGGGTTAAAAAAAAAACATAAAAAAGTATGGAACGTTTTACCAAGATTACTGTAACACAGATCACACTTTGGGTACCAGTACTTCTTGGCTTTCAAAGTCAGATCCGTGTCACATGAATCTTAGATTTTTAGAGCTCATACAACAAGCTGAATAGTATATGTAGCCCTTGAAAAAAAAAAAAAAAGTCCTTGAAAAACCCTTGAAAAACCCTTGAACTTTGAGAGCAAATTTTTGTATGAACCCTGCATTGGAACGAGATCGTTCCAATGAGCGGTCATACATAACCTATGTTTTTGAGACAAAAAATGAAAATAATAGTTATTCAAGAATTTTTTTTTGCAAGTGTCGACTGCTTTTCATGTTAGGTACATGTAAAGATTTAACACATTATGTGCTGCTGGCGAATATTCTTGACCAGACAGGATTTCTCTTGCCACTGAAATAAGTATAATTTGGGCACATTTAAACAATTTTCTCCCTCCCCCTCTTTTTACATCCAAAAATATCCACAGCAAAAATACTGCCGAGGATTGTTTCTTCAGAAAGCCTTGTGGTGGCAGAAATTACTCAACTTCCAGATTACACAAGGAATCAAACCTTGTGGGTTACACTACGCTGTGTTGCTAATCTTACAGTTTACAGTACCAGATGCAGCATAACTAATAGAAACTGTGTGTTCTGCTGCTTCTGTGTTGATAAGGCCAGAATCTGACATCAGTTTCTGGAAAGCTCTTACAGAACTTTCCAGAAACTGATGTCAGATTCTAGTGTTATCAACAGAAAAGCAGTGAGATGCTGAGTATTTGGTTATGCTGCATCCTATTTTCACTCATACTCTACATATTGAGCAAGTCTCCTGCTTACTTAAGATTTTTTCTCCACATTCACATGGTTCATGATATTGGCGTGATCTAATTGAGTGAAAGATTCTGCACATTGATTGTGATTATATACACATGTATCTCGACTACTTACACATGTTAAAGTTACTTGAAAGTTTTCACTTCGCCGCATACTTCATATACATGGCAATTGAGATTCTGCTCAGCCTCCTGATGATTTTTACGCAACTGAACAGGCTCAACAGCAATTGCCATAGAAGCACCAGTTTTCCACAGCAGTTTTTTTGCCAAGGAAAGAAGGATGAATTACCAGGACCAGGCCTGAAAATAAGCAGTCTGGCATTTGTAGAATGGGGGGCACGGTGGCTCAGTAGGTAGAGGTGCAGGCTGCAAGCCGAGAGGTCCTCGGTTCGAATCCCACCTGCGGCAACTGCGTTGTGTCCTTGGGCAAGACACTTCACCCCCATTGCCCATGTGGGGGCACGATGACGCCGTGTACTAAGGCGTACTGCACATCGATGGTACGCATGTCTTCAACCAATCTAACCCTGCCTGTGCTGCAGTGCGGAGTTACGATGTTGGGGAGCTGGCAGCTGCTCGTCGTTGCTCGGTGGTTCTCTCCGGGTACTCCGGCTTCCTCCACCCGTAAAACTGTCACGGTCATGATTAGCCATTGTGCATAAATATGTGACCTTCAACATCAATAAATAAATATTTGTAGAATGAGGTTCCCAGAGTGTTAATTTGATGATGCTATCCCATACAGTGGGCCAATTTATCTTCTGGGTACCTCTTTCTGTTTAGTTTTGAGACCCTGATTCAGATTGGGGTTCATAGAGGGTAAATTTAGTGATGCTACCCTGCTGTGCAACCGCTATGCTCTGAACCGTTTTCAGACGTCTGATGCTCCTGAGGTGATGAAGGGCTAAATTACTTTCGGTTTCATAATTTTCACATGGATTGGACTTGTTGCAATTTATGGGAGAGTGCCTGTAGGCACTCCACCATAAATTGCACCAAGGCAAAACCTTATAGACTAATTAATTCTGTTTCAGTGATGGTATGAAACACATCCATTGGGTACTAGGTCTTAAAGTTATGAAACAGTACTTCAGAATGAAGCCCAAATATATGATGCTTCCAGCTCTCTACCCATTAACATTTCCATTTCATCCTGTGTTTGCTTGTACATGTACCTTACTAGTTTGTTTTGGTGTACTTCTTGAGATAAGCAGCCGCTCTGTACATTCGATTGCTGAAAATTAATAATCATACAGGGTCAAATAAGGATCATACAGACAGGAATTTTGTTTTAAAAAAGAATATTCATACATGTATGATTAATAGGGAACTGTGAGCATTATGCACCTTCTTGACGAGAAATATATCTTGAAAATACTCAGCAGGTTAAAAGTTAATTGTGTGAAGTAGGAACTGTGGGTCCATTCCCACTAGACCAATTCCCTTTAGACCAATTCCCACGAGGCCAATTCCCAAAAGACCAATTCCCAAAAGACCAACTCATGCGTTCTACTTTTAAAATAATTAATTCTATATCAATAATTTGATATATTTATAAATATTTATAAATGTACTTAATGTTATTGATATTCAAGCCTGAAAATAAGCAGTCTGTCATATGCAGAATGAGGTCCCCAGAGGGGGAATTTGCTGATGCTATCCCATACAGTGGGTCAGTTTATCCTCTGGGTACCTCTTTCTGTTTATGTTTGAGACCTTAATTCAGACTGAGGTTCACAGAGGGTAAATTCAGTGATGCTACCTGCTGTGCAGGGTCACATCACCAAATTCACCCTCAGGGGACCTCATTTTTCAGATGATAGTCTGCTTATTTTCTGGCTTGTTGATATTTTATAAACTGAAATGTTATAAAGTTAAACCTATATTTTTGTATATTATGCATCTAAATATTTTTTTATCAAATAAAGTGCTTATCAGTAAATAAATGTTTTCTTAATTATCCTTAATCAACCCTTAACCCTTTACCCAATGAATCGCCCACGTAATATGCAAATTCAGAAGTTGAAAACATATTATTTTTCAAAAAATTTCAACAAAACCATATCATGTGACCTCTCGTTGGAACAAGCTCGTCGAGCTCGTTCCAACGAGGGGTCCCATGATATGGTTTTGTTGAAATTTTTTGAAAAATTTAAAAAAATGATATTTAAAATAATAAATTTTGATATCGTCTGTGTTGGGTAAAGGGTTAATCAATAACAGTATGTAGTTGCTCTTAGGGGAATTGGTCTTTTGGGAATTGGCCTAAAGGGAATTGGTCTAGTGGGAAGACACCAGCATAATGTACCATCTTGGGTACTATTATATTGTTTATTGTCTTAAGTAACAGACATAGTTGCATAGACACACAGTTTTGTGAAAAAGGCACAAACAAGTCACATTTTACATACTTATATGTGTACCATTGTAATCCACTATTTGTGTACCATTGTAATTGATAAATCCTCCATGACATTGCTACTCTGTAATTAACTTGATGGCCTCTTATCTTCATTCATTTTCTGTTGTGGACTGCCAATTCTTTTTATGTTTAATTATTTATCACATATTAAGTGGTATCTTTTTCCTTGACCAATCACCTGTCCTTTTTTACCATTGCAATAGAAGATTAAACTTTGTTCAGCTGCTAGAATAAGATGGATTTCAGTAAGTTGTTTTGATAAG
Organism: Pictodentalium vernedei; assembly: GCA_031216915.1. Taxonomy (NCBI): domain Eukaryota; kingdom Metazoa; phylum Mollusca; class Scaphopoda; order Dentaliida; family Dentaliidae; genus Pictodentalium; species Pictodentalium vernedei. The sequence continues at coordinate 458,802,625 of CM062293.1, read as the reverse complement.
TTTTGTTTTGATAAAGTTGTTTTGATAAGAAGTTTAATAAGTGTCAACAAATATTCATATATTTCTGTTACAAATACATTTACCAAGGACATTATGTGCATCATGCATGTGCCATATTCATCCTTATAGTTGTGCGTCTTGGTGTCTTGTAAGTGCTGAAAAAAAACATGCTCAGATATTGCCATAGGGTCTGTTGATCAGGACTTATATTTGGACAAGAATCCGAAAATCGATTCACATAAAGATTCATGCAACCAAACCTACAAGAATCCACATAGATTCTTGCTGTTCCTCATTATAATACCTGCTGGAAATTTTCTTCATCGTGGATTACTGAATTCCATTTGAACTTCAACTTACAGGTGAGTCTCGATTTATTCCCAACAAAACAAATCCCAGCAAGACGACTATCAAAAATGGTCATCCTAACAAGAAGAATTTAATTGAAATGACTTTATAAGGCCACAAAAAGTAGATCTTCTGTTTCTCAGGTCATTATTTGTGAAATTACATGCGGGCGAGCGTTTTTTTATTTTATTTTTTATTTCAGTAATTATTTCTTAGCCATCAAAAGTTCATGTTCTTGGTTCCAGTTTTAGGCCTCATAATCTACAGAATAGCATGGGACCGGGTGGTGGTGTATCTCGTCCCCTGAGAGCAAGAAGGCTTTGCAATGCTAAAGCATTGCAAAGCCTTCTTGCACTCAAGGGACAAATTCATCAATGTTTTTAACTTGGGTAAAATATCAGACATAAACCATTTAATTTAAATTTTTTTTCAAGTTTAAATTGGTTATAAAAAGATAGCATGCAGCAGCCAAAAGGACCATGCGGGAGGGCCTCAGAAACAGATTTTTTAGTTTTTTTGGCCTAACCCATTTTTTTTTTAGGTATTTCATCGTAAGCTGCAAACTCTGGCTTACTTTTGGATGAAGAGATTTCAATTAAATGGTTTAGTGCAAGCCCATTTTGGGGCTTTATCCTGAAGTGTGGGTACCTGAGCTGAAAGGCTTAATATTCTGTGGATGTACTTCGATTGATTTTTGATGTGATATTATTAAGTCTGAGTGGATTTGCCCTGTTACAATTAATGGGAGAGTGCCTATAGGCACTCTTCCATAATAAATTGTATCAAGGCAATAATATATGAACAAAATTTTGACAACCCCCGAAAAACTTAGCATGCTACCAGTTAACAGAGGTGCCACGCTTTGTTACAAGATGCTATTTGCTACAGTTTTTTTAGCGCATCTTGACAAAACCATCACTCTCCGTCCATCGTCTGTCCATTCGTCTGTCAACACCATATTTTGGTCTTATCCTCCAAAGCCACTAGGCCAATTCAAGTGAAAGTTTGTGTGAGTGATGGTCCCGAGGGGCATTGCATTTTTGTTAAACTCAGCATATGCCCAGCCCCATAGGGAGGGAGTGGGGAAAAATGCTCCAAAATATTTTTAAAATCTTCTTCTCATGAACCAGTGAGTACAATGACTTGATATTTGTTATGGAACTTCCTTTTGAGGTGTAGAATCAGATTTGTTCAAACGAAGTAATATTTGGTTTTGTAATGGGAGGGGGTAAGATTTTTGGCCCCCACCCAAAAGTCTGGTTTGAATCAAATTTGGTATGTGGTATTATTGGGTCATAAGTACTTGACTCATGCCAAAAAAAAATTCCCGCATCCCCATGGGAACCCTGGGAGCTAAAAATCAAAATATTTTCAAACACCCATATTTCCCAAACCACACAGAACAAAGAGCTGTTATTTGGTATGAAGTATCCTTAGGACCAGTAGAATTGAATGGTAAAAAAAATTGCCATCGGTTATGTTAGGGTGTTTTGTAATGTGCATTGAAAAAATGCTGAGTCAGCATATTTGCAAACATTTTTAAAAATCTTTCCTGTGGGACCAATCATCAGAATCCTTTGATATTTGATTTACTTCATTCATAGGGGGGTGGGGTGGGGGAAGGGGGTCAGATACAAGTTTGTTAAAACAAATATTTGGGCTCAATACAGGTGCCCAAATTTTTAACAGAGGGTAATATGGGGAATATTCTTTAAAAATCTTATTGAGAATCACCAGTCAGAATCTTTTAATGTTTGGTATACATCATTGTTATGAGGGTCAGATTTAAGATTGTTCAAACCAAGTCCCTAGGTTAATATTTGGGCTTCCTACGGAAGCCCAAATTTTAACTTGGTTTAATATGGGGGATAATTTTAAAAAATCTTTTTGAGATCCACCAGTTAGAATGCTTTCATATTTGGTATGCAACATCTTTAGAGGGGTCAGATTCAAGTTTGTTTAATTCAGATACCTAGGTATATATTTGGGCTCGCTATGGTAGTCCAAATGTGTACTTAGTGCGATATGAGGAAATTTCTTTAAAAATCTTCTTCAGATCCACCAGTCGGAATGCTTTCATATTTCGTATACAACATCTCTAGGGGTCGGTGGGAGGGGTGGGGGGGGGGGGGGCAGATTCAAGTTTGTTCAATTCGAGTGCCTGGGTTAATATTTGGGCTCCATATGGGAGGGAACCTGAATTTTAACTTAGTACAATATGAGGGAATTTCTTCAAAAATCTTCTTCAGATCCAATAGTCAGAATGCTTTCATATTTGGTATACAACTTCTCTGGGGGATCAGATTCAAGTTTATTCAAATCAGTTCCATAGGCTAATATTTGAGCTTGCTATAGTAGCCCAAATTTTAACTTAGTGCAACATGAAGAAATTTCTTTAAAATTTCTATTCTTCAGATCCAGCAGTCAGAATGCCTTCATATTTGGTACACATCTCCAGGGAAGTCAGATTCAACTGTCTTCAAATCGAGAGCCTGGGTTAATATTTGTGCTCCCTATGGGAGCCGGATTGGCCATGTTGCCAAAGAATTAGAAATTTTATATTCAGTACCCTGGGAGCGCGGTGGCTCAGTAGATAGAGGTGCAGACTGCAAGCCGAGAGGTCCTCGGTTCGAATCCCACCTGCGGCAACCGCGTTGTGTCCTTGGGCAAGACACCTCATCTCCATTGCCTGCATGGGGGCACGATGACGCCGTGTACTAGGGCGTACTGCATGTCAATGGTATGCATGTCTTCAACCAATCTAACCCTGCCTGTGCTGCAGTGCGGAGTTACGATGTTGGGGAGCTGGCAGCTGCTCGTCGTTGCTCGGTGGTTCTCTCCGGGTACTCCGGCTTCCTCCACCTGTAAAACTGTCACGGTCATGATTAGCCATTGTGCATAAATATGCGACCTTAAACATCAATAAATAAATAAATAATTCTGTACCCTCTAGAGGTGTGTAACTAAGATTAATCCACATAGGTTTTATCAAGGGGCTTCATAGGGGAGCTCTACATTTTACATTATGATCAACTGAAGAAAAAGCATGATGCCTGGATTATTTTTGTCACTCCTGCGGGGCTCAAGGATTGACAGTGTATCCTGTGGAAATGGATTGCTTAATGTAGACTCATTTTTGGACTCTGTTTATATTGTGTTCTGTTCAAGATGAGCGCTTCAGGCCCCGTGGGGCCTCTTGTTTTGTATTTTTTTTATCAACAAAACTCCCAGACACATGCATAAAATAAAACCCTAAAATACTTCAAATAGCATACATTGTAATGTACACATTCTTTTCAAAGTAAATTTCCCTCATATTTGATGAGAAAAAATTGTTCGTTTTGTTGGGATATTTTACCAATTCATCTTGTTGGGATTCATCTTGTTGGGATGCCCCCTGAGTCTTGTCCAACTATTACATTCTATTAAACTTTATTTTGGACAAAGTGCTCATACCAGAAAATAAGTGGTCAGACAAGGACAATGTCAGGTGCAAAAAGGCCAATGTCAGACTGAGGTTTAAAATCATCAGTCAAAATGTCTGATACCAAAATTATCAAGGAAGTTCAGTGATCAGAACATCATTCATGCTGGAAATCATGTACATAACTAGCAAGCCTAAAATTAATGATTATTGTGATTTCTGGCCCTCGCATGTTGGGAAGTGTGAAGAAAGTGATTGTACAGCTCATCAGTATTAACAGCATGTGAAGGAATATGATTTGATATAGCCATACATGTATCTAAATTATGTCTGAAGGGTACATGTAATTCAGTTCCAATTCAGAATGAAACCAATCATACCTTGTTTGGCAGGGCTCATTGAGCCCTGCCAAACAAGGTATGGTTGGATGAATTCCGAGCAGTTTTAAGATGAAGGTACATGTACCCCCTGAACACATTATTTCGAATACTCAAACTCCATTTTGTAATATGTGTTATTTATTAAATATTTGACAGTCTCCAGTATGACTTGTGAAATTGAAAATTTTGTACTAAAAGGGAGACAATGGACAATATTTCAAATGGAATGACGTTCTAAATTTTTGATTGCTCGACTTCAGCATTGCAAACGCCAACAACAGATTTTGGATTTTTGCTTTACATGTGTATAGATTGTATCATAAATGATTGTTGGTATCGTTTATTTGCGTTTATGACTGAAAGCCATAATGCAGTTTCATCAAAGCCCACGTCTCGTTTCTTCCCACAAGACATCGGCAACCGCGGTTATCGTTTTTATTAGTGGCACGGAAACGAAACTTGCATTTTTGTATAGTTTATAACCGCGCATAAAACCGCGAGAGAATTGTGGTTTACCTACAACTACTTCTGACTTGTAGTGTATGTCAGATATCATTCTTAAATGACTGACATGATTTATTTGGTGTCTGAAATTTTGTCTGGAAGGGCAATGAAAATTATTTTCAGGCTTGAAAGTGCTAAGTATTTCTGTTTTTATTTTTCTGTAAACCATACAGTGTAAAAGATATTTTATCATTTTCTTTTCATATTGTGATTTTTAATTAAATTTCAGAATAGTTAGATTGGAATTATTGTTGTTGATTCTCAGATTTCTTTCTGTCACCATTATTGTTATTACACACCCTAACAAAAATGAATGCTTCCCACAAGTGACAGGGTCAGATTTTGTCAGATGTAGATGCTATTCATTATAAAAAAGATTTAAGATTACATGATTGACTAAACACAACATCATCTCTCTGTTGTGGTCATGATTAGCCATTGTGCAGAAATATGTGAATTAAAATTCCTAAAATAAATAAATATGCAAAAAAGAAAAACCTCATCCTGTTACCCCCCCACCCCCCCCACCCCACCCCCAGGGTGAGTAGTTGGGGTGGGGTCCAATGGATGATTTTTTTCTTTAACCACAGAAAGTTGTCCTGAATTCACACCTGACCTCAGCATATACACATCCAGTGGCTCAGCAGTGATATTTAGTCACATCTTGGGTGCCTTAACAGGCAGCCAAGACTTAACTAGAACCCACAGCCTAGCTAATTTGTCTATTGTCTGCAGCACCTCGCGATAGCATATTAAGTGCAACCTGTTCTGAAGTCGTAAAAGTCAAAAATAGGCCTTTAAGAGTTAAAATGTGTTTTAGGTGATTTTATGTCCCCCCCCCCCCCCCCCCCCCCCCCCCCCTCCGAAAAAAATAAAATGAATAAAAATTGTTTTGTCCCATCAGACCCCATTGGATGGGTGGGAGGATTGGTGTTCACAGAGGGATTTTTTTTTTTTTTTTTGGGGGGGGGGGGGGGGGTGGAGGGCTTTAAAATGAGTTTTGAAGGATAATTTCATCATACTGAAAAAAAAGAAAATTCACAAAATGGTCTCCTCACTCTAACCCCCCACCCCAGCCCCAAATAAAAATACTACATTAACACATTCAGAATTTGAATGCAACAGTTTGCAGCCTATTTTGCAAACTAAGAAACAGAGATTTGAATTCCATGTCATGGAAAAATAGCTCATTTTTAGCATTATTGTCATTTTGCACACTTAAATCATGTTAGAATGTTATAACATTTTGGCCAGATGCTGATTTGTCACGGTTCTCAGGTGAGAGGACCTTGGTTCCCCTGTGCTCCCAACTGCCTCACTATTCCCACCCTTCTTCTCTCCTCTCCAACACTCAGAGACATAGCCAACTGAATTACATGGCATCATTCCTCTGTAGTGTTAACAAGCCATAGATGGTGAATGTTACCGTAAATCCCTCTTTAACCCTTTACCCAACGAAACGGCCACATCCGCCCGTGTATTATGCATTTTCAGCAGCAGAGAAAACACTATTCTTAAAAACAAATTCAACAAAACCAAATCATGTGACCCCTCTTTGGACGAGCTTGTTCCAGTGAGGTGTCACATGATATGGTTTTGTTGAAATTTTTTGGAAAATTTAAAAAAAATGATATTTAAATTAATAAATTTTGATATCTTTTTCATTGGGTAAAAGGGTTAACCAACTTTGTCAAGGGAGCTGTTAGGGCTCCTCATCTTGTTTGGTACTCATGTAAATAGAGGGTATTTCTGATACGAGGTGACTCTAGCTGTTGAAAGTGTTATAACCCCCACACCCCTCAAAAATAAAAAAAATAAAAATAAGGTTATCACAAGATTAAAGGAGCTTGAACACACACACAACACATACAATGTACTCTCACATTATAGTATAGATTCTTTATCAACTCATTTCACTTAACTGATAGAGTGCTAAATTACTTTTCACTTGTTATTTGTATCGCAGGGGGCGCGGTGGCATTGCGGTAACCGGTTCTCGTCAGATCACTGAAGTCAAGCGATGTCGAGCCCAGTTAGTCCTCGGATGGGTGACCGTCTGAGCGATCGATTCGGACATCGTGTTGTGTCCTTGGGCAAGGCCCTTAACCCTGATTGTTCACATGGGGGCACGATGACGCCTTGTACTAAGGTGTACTGCATGTCGATGGTGTACATGTCTTCAAAGAATCTAACCCTGCCTGTGTTGCAGTGTGGAGTTACGATGTTGGGGAGCTGGTAGCTGCTCGTCGTTGCTCGGTGGTTCTCTCAGGGTACTCCGGCTTTCTCCACCCGTAAAACTGTCATGATCATGATTAGCCATTGTGCATAAGTATGTGACCTTAAACACCAATAAATAAATAAATTTGTATCACAGATATTTTTTTAACCCTTTACCTAACATGAAAAGCAAACGACACTTGCAAACAAAAAATTCTTGAATAACTTATTTTAATTTTTTGTCTAAAAAACATAGGTTATGACCCCTCATTGGAATGAGCTCGTTCCAATGAGGGGTCATAACCTGTGTTTTAGAGACAAAAAAATGAAAATTAATTGGCGATTTTTTTTTGGAATAGTGCTGGCCAGTTTTGACCGTTACGTTAGATAAAGGGTTAAAAAGATATCACACAACCAGCAAAAGCCTTAGTTTAGCAAGATACTACTACTCGTAAATAATTGTTTTGTTGCAATTCATTGGAGAGAGCCAGTTGGCACTCCAGTAAATCACAACAAAATAATTTTATATTAATCATCTTCTTCTATTGCTGAGCCAACAACAAATTAGTGCAAACAGAGTAAAGCCATTATAGTGACATTCAGCACTTTTCAGTAGAGCCACTCATAGTGGCTTCCAGCACTCAAAAACAGTTAAAAATGGCTCACTTCAGATGGTTCCAAACTTTCGGCTGTATCTCAAAACATCGAAAAAACAAAAATCTGTACTGGTATGTTTACACAAGAGAACAATAGGCTTAAGGCTACAGTCTACATCTTATTAGGATCAGGTATTTTGCGGGAAGGGTCTACAATCGTAGGGAATAACCATGGGTGTCTGTTGTTTAATTCTCACCGACGTTTGAATGCTTTGTAAAGCTTGAGAAGTGCATCTTTGTTTGCTCCCCAGTTTTTACCTCTGATTATCTTCAGAAAATTGATATGGTTACCAATGACTTGTACATATAAACAGTATGTGGGAGTGTATTATCACTAAATCACCTGCTGAGTGGTGATTCCACCCAAGCAATAATTGCAAATTTCTTGCAAAACATAACAAACACAAGCAAAGTTCCAGCTAGTGGACCTCCAGGTTATACCTGGAGGTCCATTGGCTGAAACATTGCTTGTATTTTTTGTCCAAGTGTACAGAATTTGAAAGTGATACATTGAGTGATAACTCTACTTCCCAGGTGATTTAGTTACAATCCACTCTCCACATACTTTATTACATGCCCATGCAGTCTCTCTTATGCAATATGGCGTGCAATACGGCTGTGCAATACGGAATTCCATATTGCACACCAACCTGTTCCAACCTGTTCACGCCATGTAGCAATGCGACTGCATAAAGTGCATGGTGTTTACTATCGTTGATAGAAAAGAAAATTAGGTCAGTAGGTCCTTGGGTCATATAGTAAATACAAAACCACATGTATGTTTCAATGAGTCGTTTTGTATTCAATTCGTCAGATGTGCGTAGAAAGAAAACGTCTCGACCTTCGGTCGCGACGTTTTCTTCCTATGCACATCTGACTCATTGAATACAAAACGACTCATTGAAACATACATGTAGTTTTGTCTATGTATATATCTTACACAACTGGGTAAACTCTGTTCACCAAACACAGAAAACCCACCGATACATGGATTGATCTCTGAATGTAGAAACATTTCGTGAGTGGCTACTAATTAGATATAAACTATAATTACTATCAAAACAAACTTACCGAGGTGTGAATTTTAGTTTTAAACTTACCAAATTGCGAATTTGAGTTTTTTTTCACGTTTTGAGAACACAACAAACTTTCTGTTAATTAACATTGAAGCTTGCCATATATTTTGACAGGCATTTCATTGATGACATGCATATCTGCACTGATTTTCAAAACAAATCAAATCACACCACATTACATCATCTTTCATGACTCAGTTATGCGACAGATTGATTATCAACAAACAGGTTCAGTAGTTCATTGGAATGCCTGTTAATGCTTATTTTATACTTGTCATCAATCATACTATTGTTTACAAGATTATCTGTCTGTTTGCTTGAAAACTTGAATCTGAGAGCAAAATGAAATGAAGCCACAGTGAAGTAAGTATGAGATACCTTTCTTATTTTTTAACAACCGCAAGTTACATAACAAACCACTTCAGTTGTGATGAAAATTATATTACATTAGAAACCTGTGAACCATTTGCACACCAGGGTTTATATTTCATGCAACAAAACCAGTGAGAATTCATGTTGATTCTCGCTGACCCTCTGCTGAGATTCTCATGAAAAGAATTGAGTCCTTTTAACCCTTTACCTTACATAACGGCAGTGAATTAACCAATACATGGCTAACATGATCTGAAATATCCT
>CM062293.1:458051771-458093898 GCA_031216915.1 Pictodentalium vernedei | reverse complement strand
GCACTCTATTCTGTAGAATTCAGCCCAAATTTTATCTTTTATCTTAGCTGCCTTTCATCAATGCTAGACATAATTTGAAACGGCAGGACAAGGCGCGCTGAGAGTTCCTCTGTGTTTAGACAACTAGGCTGAAGACCTGGAATGGTCATTGCCGGCGTCCATGTCTATTTACTCCAGTATACTGGAGAACACAATTTAGACGCATTTTCTCACGCAGATCACCTTACCAGAGCGTTATCACCATGTCTCGAAGCAAAAGAATTCCAGGATCTTCAATCTTCCTTAAGAGTTCTTTCGAGGCTATAGCATATTCTACGTATAACTCCGGTTCAGAGGGGGGGGGGGGGGGGGGGCGGCAATATGGAGTTAGTCAGACGTGATGCTGCCCTGGCTGCATCCACAAGAGTGAATAGTAAGGTTAAAAACTCTCTTCCAGTCGCTCTGGTCTCAGGAGAGCTTCTCTTCATCATTAAGCTTTCTACAATCTATTAGATTACTAAGAAAGCTCCAAATTCTCTGCATTATTCCGCCTTGAAAAAGTCGGACTCAGCAGGGAGGAGTAAGGCAGGTTCTTCGGCAGCGAATATTTCCAAAGAAAGTTCCTATAGAGGATCAAAGCTTCTGCGTCTTACTCCGGAGACCGTCAGAGTAGCGACTCACATAGGGGTCGTAATGCTGGCCTGAGATATCGGGTCAGACGCCCCTAGGTCGACTGGGCGAGGTGCAGGTCGTGGAGGTTGTGTTTTCTCCTTCTGCAATTCTCGCAGGACCAGGAGGTGATGGTTCCACATCGACCAGGTCACGCCATCTGCAAGCCAAGGACACGGGCCTTTCCAGTTGGGACGTTCGCATATTGTATAAATGCAGGAATTAACGTCCCTGGAGCTTCCAGCGGCTAATTGCGTAAGACCAGCGTACTGGAGATGACAATATTGTCTAAAAGAATTTAGACGCATTATCTCACGCAGATCACCTTACCAAGAAGAACTTGGACAGCATTCTTCAGGGTTATGGCACCAAGTTAACGCTTCAGAATGATGTTCAGAGTCTGTTTCAATTGCTCCGACGTCTCGGTTTCTTAGTAACCGAAAAGAAGTCGGATCTAGTGCCGTCCTGTTCATTCACCCACGTGGGAATGAGCTTAGAGACGCACAACAATCTCATTCATCTGCCGTTAACCAGAGCGATATTAGTCAGTTGTTATGCTCGCTTTTGCCTTCACTCAGATGTATTAACAGTGAGAGAATTCATGAGACTGACAGGTTTGTGCGGACCCGCTGCAAATATTATTCCGATGGAGCGGATATGCACTCGTCCACTCCACAGATATTTTATCTCAGAATTGGAGTGTGAAGACTCATTCGCTCGAATCGAACATCGTCTTGTCGGATCACGTGAATAAGAGATTCAGACTTGGGTAGATTTTCAGTGGTTAACTCAAGGAGTACCACTGCAACTGCCGGATCCGAGTTAACGATAATGACGGGTGCGAGTCAAACAGGTTGGGGCGCTACTCTGAGCCCAACAGATTCAGGGTGCCAGGGTCTTTAGGATCTGCAGTTCCTAACAAGTGCATAAACATCAAAAAATGATGTCAATATGGCTTGCACTACGTCAATGAATGTACATTCTTCAGAATTCACATGTTCAAATTCTGTCCGACTATTCGACAGTAGTAGCATATATTCGGAACCAGGGAGGCACTCATTTCATTCCGTTATTCAATTTAACGGAAAAGTTCCTTCTGTTTGTCCTAGAGCATCAAGTTCTTCTATCGGTCCGTCATATTCCAGGTCGTCTGAACGTTCTAGCGAACTCCCTTTCTCGGATAGGTCGCATGTTGTCGTCAGAATGGACTCGCAACAATGAGTTTTCAATCAGATTTGCTACTAATGGGATCGCCCAATGGTAGACTTATTTGCGACGCATCTCAACTATCATTTACAGACGCATGTGTCGCCATGTCCAGATCTTCAAACGTTTGCAGTAGACGCTCTCTCGATCTTTTGGGATGGAATGATAGGATACGCATATCCTCCAGCGCCATTGATTCAGCAGATATTGCTCAAGATAAAGCAATCTTACTGCAAATTCTGCTGGTAGCATCTCTGTCACCCCAGAGACCATGGATATATCTTCTCAGGTGTCTGCTGTGGGACATGCCACGGAAGCTTCCTCCATGAGAGGATCTTCTTTTGCAGGGGAAATCGTGCACACTGCATCACAACCCGGAAGGTCTCAACCTTCATGTATTTTCGTTGTGCGGTCCTTCTTGCACGGCAAGCAATTACAGGACAAGCAGCGGACGCAATTTCTTACTGTAGGAGGACCTTCCCTTTGCTAAATTATGCTGCTAAGTGGAAGGTTTTCTCACGGTGAGGTAGGGATCATTCTGTTGATTCCTATGCACATCATGATAGTTTACAGATTGGATCTATGTCTCTTTATCTAAGTTACGGAAAACTTTTCGATAAATAGACTTAGAACCCTTAGACTAATTCCTAAGTGGAATTTAGCTTGGGTTCTTCTTAAGCTTAAGAAGTGCCATTTGAGCCTCTTGATACAGTGAACTTCTTATGTTATAAGACAGCTTTCTCTTAGCCTTCTCTTCGGCTAGAAGAGTTAGTGAGCTTCAGGCACTATCTGTTGATGATTCTCACTATCGTAGTGTAGGTAATACTATTACCTTGACTACTATGGTCGGATTTTTGGTTAGAATCAGGCTCCTATAAGTATCTGGAACCTATTGTTATTAAGGCTCCTCCGTCTTCAGACGGGCATAGGCCTTTAATCTGTCCTGTTATAGCTATACATTTTTACAAACGTAGATCTGAGTTTATCAGAAAGGAATGTAACGTCTCTTTCTGTCTCTGCCGCCCAATAGTAGGGACATTACGGTCCATTCTATTGCAAGTTGGATTCAATTAACTATCCATACTGCTTATGAAAAATTATCTTCAACTCAGCAGTCTGTGCTTAAGATTTTGGCGCATGAAGTATTTGTTCCGGCAGCGTATCTGTCCTGCTGCCCTCTTCGCTCTGGGGAATTTGACCCAGAGCAAGGGAAATGGGGGGGGGGGGGGGGGGGGGGGAGGGGGGGCCCTTATATCACCTGTTTTATAGTGAAAAGCAAGGGAATACCTTCTCTGGAGTCAGTAATTCCGAGTCGGTGCCGGGATGGTTTTAAAGTGTAAAGCTAATTCATATAATATTTTTAAAGTGTAGTTCGGTGTGGAACATTTGTATGTGTCACGGATCATACGAGCGCTAATATACAATCCTCAGACACTTTTTAATGAGTATAAAGAGTCTCATTATCTGGACTATCTTTAATTATTGGCTTTCCTTTAATAAGATTAGTATAAGGGATTATACTGGATGTTAATAGAGATCATTGATGATTATTGTGCTCAATTACGGAATGGTATTGTATCTTTCTTTTTTGATGCAAACAAGAAAGATACATGTAAAACCTGGTCTCCTCTTCTCCTTGAGGGATTAATTCCGTTTCCATGTAATTGAGTCTATTGGAATTTCCTTTATGTCCTAGGCCGTCCAGCCTTTTTTGTATTCAGCTAAGTCTGGGTCATTGGTACAGTATAAAAATGTTAAAAAATTTATAGTAATTTATATATTTTTTATACTTACCAATGACCCAGACGGGGATGGCCCTCCCATGAGTTGGGAACTCTTACCTTCCCACTGATTACATAACGCTTACCAGGCACTGGTTATAAGAATGACTTTTGGAGCCAATTTCGAGACCTCCTTGACACTGCGCATGCGCAGTGGATATAAGGTATGGAGGACCACATAGGACATTGAAATTTAGGTTTTTGATGCAAATTTTGGGGATTGGGGGGCAAAATTTGTGTTTGGCCCTATAATTTAAGGAGTTAGCACCAGCTAAGTCTGGGTCATTGGTAAGTATAAAAAATATATAAATTACTATAATATTTTTATACTGTACCAATGACCCAGACTTAGCTGGTGCTAACTCTAACAAAACCAGGGCCAAACACAAATTTTGCCCCCCAATCCCCAAAATTTGCATCCAAAACAAAAAGAAATCATGTCCTAAAGGACCTCCATACTACGCCTCTACTGCGCATGCGCATGCGCAGTGACGCAGATGTCCCGAAATTGGCGCCAATTATCATTCTCTGTTTGGCCCTTCATCAGTCAACATCTCACTGATCTTTGTGCTTGTAAATCTCAGTTTAAAGGATGCCAGACACGTAATTTTTGGAGAAAATGTGATTCTAAGGAGGATAGAAGGAGGAGAGGAAAAAGAAGTGACAAAAAATAATCAGGGCTGTACTTAAAATTTTTTGATGAAATTATGTTAAGTTGCCTATTTTCGAGGCATGGGCCTCTTGTTGTCATTCTTGCTAACTGTTGCACTGCTTATTCAGTGTTTCCTCTTCCCTAACCTTCTAAAGTCCCCCCTTGCAATTCTCCCATGCTTTTGGCATATTTTTGAGAAATTTCATTTCTAAAATTTCCTGGGAGAGTTGCTTGGTTACAGAATGTTTTCTGTTATTTTCCCCATAGTTACGTTTTCACCCATGGGTGTATAACGTTTGTGTTCTGCATCTTCCATCTGATGTTCTGCAGATTCTCCCCTGGGAGTCTCTGTTTTGCATCAGATAGAGTGTAATTTGATGACTGATTCCGGGCCAGTTTTTTCAGTGCCTGGAGTCATGTTTTCTGGTGTTTTTACACTGTTTGTTTACATTGGCAACAGCCTTTTTTGAGGGGGGCTGTTTGCCTTTGCTGTAGTTTATCTCACTATAAGATACATTTATATTATCCGTAAGTGTCTCATTAATTATTTTATATAAATTTAAAATTTTTGACCACACTTTGCCATTGGATCCATTGGGGCTCAACGTTACTTTTCAGCAACTTGGGCTTCTCTGAAAAAATATTTGTTCAAAATTATTTTGATTTGCAATTGTTTTTTCATTTATTTATGGATCATGTTATTATGTATCTTTGTGTCAGGGGTTTTTGCGAGTAACTAGGACTTATTGTTGTTCTTTCACAATGAAGGGACGTTGTTCAAATTGTAATAGGAAGAAATCTTCCTCTGACTTTCATGATCATTGTATTAATTGTAGTCAGTGTTCTCGCATTAATCCCTGTCCTATATGTGAATATTGGGATGAGAAACATTGGAAACGTGTGTCACGATATGTTGTTTCTGGAGAAAGGGCGATGCCGGCTCTTTCTCCGCAAGGTCACTCTACTCTCTCAGTTTCTATTTCAGAGGAACCAGAACAGGGTGATGTTTCCATGTTATCTTCTACAAGTGTGCGTCCGTCGTCACAAATGAATTCAGAGCTAGCGGCAAAAGTGCTCATGGAGATTAGACGAATGTCGTCCACTAGCTCGCCCGGTGTAGCGTCCATTCACCGAATGGTTCGGCAGCCGGGTTCGTCCGATGCGGTCCAAGAGGAAGTTTTGGGTGATGCGAGCACTATAAACATAATAGATGCACACCCAGTGACGGCGGATAGTAAGCGAGATCGGAGGAAGCCTTTTAGTCCGGTTCCTAGCTCGTCCAGGTCCAGCAGGGCCGCGAGCGAGAGAGGCCCCTCTCTCGTACAACAACATCTGGGACCAGATGTTGTGGTACAAAATGTGTCTTTAGCGGAGCATACGGCCGTCACTCGGGACGCTCCGTTGTATAAGCAGTCCGCAGAGACTGTTAAGGCTTCCTCTTCTCGTCAGCGCACACGACCGCACCTTGGCTGCATGACCGCCGATATATTACCAGCTTCGCCGATCAAGGATTCTTCGGCGACCAGGTCACACCATCCGGCAGCCAGGGATTCGAGACCGATGGACTCCAGACGTTCGCATAGGAAAAGTATGCGGGAGCCATCTGATGCGGAGCTGCCCTCGGCGAAGCAGCGAAAGATTGCGCCTCCGCAGGTCTCGACGCCGGACATTCTTGTGCAGATAGCACAGCTTATCGCAGCATCCCAGCAGCCGACAGAAACGGTGTCGGATCGAGAATTATCCGACGGCGCTGGGTCGGTACGCTCCGCCGAAGCATCGGGGGCGGACGACCAGGAACATCACGAGGTCCGACCGGATGGTGAAAGGGATACGGATGACTTGGAGCTATCCCTTTCGGAACAACATAAAGCTGCCGTGGACTTCATCCGGCACTTTCTCCCTCAAGTTGTTCCGTCAGGCCAGACTGCTGCGGTTCCGGACAAGAGAATTATAGCGTCATTGGACTCTGATTTTTTTGAGCGGTTCAGGGACATCGCTCCCGAGTTTCCGTCGCAGTCCAATAATGTTGCAAGAACATTTGAATTATTGAACGACGCTATATTTAAACTTGCTTCCAGGACGGGGAAAGCAGGTTTCTTGTCCGCTAATACTCTCAACCTGCCTTTCATTAATGCTAGGAATAAATTCGATACGGCAGGACAGGGTATACCGAGACTTCCTCTGCGTATGGACGACGAGGCGGAAGACTTAGAGCTATCATTACCGTTGTCAGCTTCTATTCCAACCGCGGTGTTGGAAACAGCTATTGCGTCTAACAGAGCCAATTTAGATGCCTTATTTTACGCAGATCACCTTACTAAGGCGTTATCACTGCGCCTTCAGGGGAAAGAGTTTCAGGATATACAATCCTCTTTAAGACTTCTTTCAAGGGCAGTAGCTTATTCCACGTGTAACTCCGCCCTTTCAGTGGCAAATCTGGAGTTGGTTAGACGTGACGCAGCCCTAGCTACATCCACACTAGTGGATTCTAAGGTGAAGAACTCTCTTAGAGTCGCTTCGGTCTCAGGAGAACTTCTCTTTGACGGCAAGCTTTCCGCTATTTATGATAAAATTACAAAGAAAGCTAAGGATTCTCTGTTGTTCAAATCTGCTCCTAAGAAGTCGGATACAGCAGACACGAATAAGACAGGCACTTCTGGGTCTAATGCGCCCAAGAGAGGTTCCTATAGAGGTTCCGGTGCGTCCTCTTGGTCTTATTCGAGAGACCGTCAGGATAGCGACTCTCGTTCGGGACGTCCTTCAGGCCGGGACAATCGGTCGGACGCCCCGAGGTCGACGGGGCAAGGTGCGGGCCGTGGAAGACGTGGTTTCTCCTACCGCAGGCCTCGCAGGTCCAGGAGGTGATGGCTTAAACCTCTATCGTGTTCCGGTTGGCGGAAGGTTGTCAAGCTTTTCACAAGAATGGGCGTCGATTACGGACGACCCTTGGGTGAGAGGAGTGACTTCGGAAGGTCTAAAGATATCCTTCAAACGAAAGCCTCCATTAACTCGAAGTCCAAAGTGGACTCATCTTACGTCAAATCCGCAGAAAAGAGATGCTCTGTTATCAGAGGTGCAGTCTCTTTTAATGAAGAACGCGGTAGAGGTCGTAGAAAACCAGAAATCTCCGGGATTCTACAGCCATCTGTGTCTGGTTCCGAAACCAGACGGCTCGTTCCGTCCAGTCATAGATTTGAGCTGGATAAACAAGCTGATCGTCGCTCCGAAGTTTTATATGGAGACGATTCGATCGGTCAGAGCGAGTATTTGGGTGAACGATTATGCAATGAGCATAGATCTCAAAGATGCGTACTTTCTCGTCATGGTACATCCGACATTCCGAAAGTATCTACGCTTCGCAGTCCTAGGAGTGGTGTATCAATTCCGGGCGATGTGCTTCGGATTGAATCTAGCACCCTGGGCTTTCACTCGGGTAATGAACTCAGTAATGATCTACTTCCGAGCTCATTCGTCTGCGGTAACGTCGGCCTACCTGGACGACATTCTTCAGAGGAACGGCAACGAGTTAACGCTTCAGAACGATGTTCAGAATCTTCTTCTATTGCTCCGACGTCTCGGTTTTATAGTAAACGAGGAGAAGTCGGATCTGGTGCCGTCCAAGTCATTCACTCATCTGGGAATGAGCTTCGAGACGCACAACAATCTCGTTCGTCTGCCGTTAACCAGAGCGAAATTAGTCAGTTGTTACGCTCGCTATTGTCTGCACGCAGACAAAGTCACGGCGAGAGAATTTATGAGACTGATAGGTCTGTGCGGAGCCGCCGCGGATCTCATTCCGATGGGGCGGTTACGCACACGTCCTCTTCAAATTTTCTTGACTCAGAATTGGAGTGTGAAAATTCATTTGCTCGATGTAGACGTTCTCTTGTCAGATCAACTGAAACAAGAGATTCAGACTTGGGCAAACATTCAGTGGTTAACTCAGGGAGTTCCGCTGCAGTTGCCGGATCCGAGTTTTACCGTTATGACGGATGCCAGTCAAACAGGTTGGGGTGCATCATTAATCCCAACGGATTCGAGATGCCAGGGTCTTTGGGATCCGCAATTCCTGTGCAAGCACATAAACATCAAGGAAATGATGTCAATTTGGCTTGCATTACGTCACTGGATGGACATTATTCACGATGCTCATGTCCAAATCCTATCCGACAATACGACAGTAGTGGCGTATATACGGAATCAGGGAGGCACTCATTCAGTTCCGTTGTTCAATCTAACGGAAAGAATCCTTCTGTTTGCGCTAGAACATCACGTTCTTCTTTCGGTCCATCACATACCGGGTCGTCTGAATGTGCTAGCAGACTCCCTTTCACGAAAGGGTCGCTTGTTGCCGTCGGAGTGGACTCTCAACAAACAAGTATTCAATCAGATTTGCTACCAATGGGAACGGCCAATGATAGACTTATTTGCGACACATCTCAACAATCAGTTGCAGACGTATGTGTCTCCGTGTCCGGATCCAAGAGCATTTGCAGTAGACGCTCTGTCGATCCCTTGGGACGGAATGATAGGATATGCGTATCCTCCAGCGCCGTTAATTCAACAAGTATTGCTAAAGATAAAACAATCTCAATGCAAGATTCTGTTGGTAGCATCTCTGTCGCCACAGAGACCGTGGATAAATCTACTCAGGTGTCTGTTGTGGGACCTACCGCGGAAGCTTCCTCCACGGGAGGATCTTCTTTCGCAGGGGAAATCGCGCCAACTCCATCACAACCCGCAAGGTCTCAACCTTCACGTTTTTCCGTTGTGCGGTCCTTCTTGCATGGCAAGCACTTTACAGGACGAGCAGTGGACGCGATTTCTAACTGTAGGAGGACCTCCTCTTCGCTAAACTATGCGGCTAAGTGGAAGGTTTTTCGTCGTTGGTGTAGGGATCATTCTGTAGATATATTCGATCCCTCTATACCAGACATTGCAAACTTTCTAGTATACTTGTTTGACGAAATCAAACTGCAGCCTGTTACTATAAAGGGTTATAGATCTATGTTATCTGATACCTATGCACATCATGATAGTTTACAAATTGGATCTAATGTCTCTTTATCTAAGTTGGTTAGAAACTTTTCGATAAATAGACCCAGAACTCTTAGATTAATTCCTAAGTGGAATTTAGCTTGGGTTTTTCTTAAATTGAAGGAAAAGCCATTTGAACCTCTTGGGACAGTAGATTTCAAATTCTTATCTTATAAGACAGCTTTTCTCTTAGCTTTCTCTTCTGCTAGAAGAGTCAGTGAGCTTCATGCACTATCGGTGGATGATTCTCATTATCGTAGTGTTGGGAACACTATCACCTTCACTACTAATGTGGGTTTTTTAGCTAAGAATCAGGCTCCTAATAAATATCCGGAACCTATTGTTATTAAGGCTCTTCCATCTTCAGACGGGCGTAGGCCTTTACTCTGTCTTGTTAGAGCATTACGTATCTATAAACAGAGATCTCAGTTTATCAGAAAGGGACGGAAACGTTTCTTTCTGTCTTTGATGCCTAATAGAAAGGACATTTCAGTCCATTCTATTGCTAGATGGATTCAATTAACTATCCGTACTGCTTATGAAGATTTATCTTCTTCTCAACAGTCTGTGCTTAAGATTTCTGCTCATGAAGTAAGAGCTCTTTCTACTTCCTGGGCTTATGCTAATAGTGTTGCTATTACAGATTTAATGAAGGCTGCTTATTGGTCTCAGCCATCCACATTTACGAATTTTTATCTCAGAAATATTGAGTCCATTTCTGGAGACCTGCATTGTTTAGGTCCGTTATCTGTTGCTCAGAATGTCGTCCACTAAACAGTTGCAACTATAGTTATGCAGGCTTTCTGTTCCGGCAGTGACTCCGTCCGGCTGCCCTCTTCGCTCTGGGCTATTTGACCCAGGGCAAGGGGAAGGGGGGGGGGGGGGGGGGGGCGGGTGTTCCCTTAGGTCACCTGCTTTATAGTGAAAAGCAAGGGAATGCCTCCTCCAAGTCAGTATTTCTGAGTCGCTTCCGGGATGGTTTTAAAGTGTAATATTAATGTTAAAATTCATTCATGTCTTATTTTTAAAGTGTAGCTCAGTGTGAAGCATTTGTATATGTCAAGTGTCAAACGGGCTTTAATATACAATACTCGGACACTTTTAAATGACTATAAAGAGTCTCAATTCTCTGGACTACTTTATTTATTGGCTTGCTTTAAAAATAATTAGTATAAGGGTTATACTGGATGTTAATAGAGAACATGAATGTTATTGTGCTCAATTATTAAGGGTAGTGTATCTTTCTAATTTAATATTAAATAAGAAAGATACATGTAAAGCCTAATACTCCTTTTCTCCTTAAGGGGTTACCTCTTTACTATATAGTTGAGCTTATTGGATTTTCCTCTATGTCCTAGGCCCTCCAACCTGTTTACTATTCAGCTAAGTCTGGGTCATTGGTACAGTATAAAAATGTTAAAAACTTTATAGTAATTTATATATTTTTTATACTTACCAATGACCCAGACGGGGATGGCCCTCCCTGGAGTTGGGAACTCTTGCCTCCCCGCTGAGTACATAGCGCTGACCAGGCACTGCCAGTGAGAATGATAATTGGCGCCAATTTTGGGATGTCTGCGTCACTGCGCATGCGCAGTAGAGGCGTAGTATGGAGGTCCTTTAGGACATGATTTGTTTTTGTTTTGGATGCAAATTTTGGGGATTGGGGGGCAAAATTTGTGTTTGGCCCTGGTTTTGTTAGAGTTAGCACCAGCTAAGTCTGGGTCATTGGTAGGTATAAAAAATATATAAATTACTATAAATTTTTTAACTTTTGGGTTCAGTCAGACCCCCTCTGGGACTCCAAGATTTCTTTTCTAGTTTAACATCTAACTGTCACCCCACTTTTACAATACTTACCTATATATTTGTTACAGGCTACGGTCAGCATTTATGTACAGACCGTTACAATACTTTACATGTACCTTTGTTATCAGGTCATTACCTCGACGTTTGTCATTGCTGTGTCACATACTATACATGTACATGTCTTAAACATGTTGAGCTACAGTGTCATTGACACTTTCATTTTGGTATATAGCTTCTTGGTGGGTACTTACAGATCAAGTTTCAATTACATTCTGCTCAGTTGGTTTATTACAGAGTTATTGCCCTTGCTCTGTATGTAGCTTCCTGATGAGCACTAACAGATCATGTTTCATTTCCTTTCTACTTGTATGGCTTACATTACAGAGTTATTGGGGGCACGGTAGCTCAGTAGGTGGAGGTGCAGGCTGCAAACCAAGAGGTCCTCAGTTTGAATCCCACCTGTGAAAACCATGTTGTGTCTTGGGCAAGACACTTCACCCCCCATTGCCCATTGGGGCACGGTGATGTTGTGTACTTAGGCGTATTGCACATCGATAGTGCACCTGTCTTCAACCAATGCTGACCCTGCTTGTGTGGAGTTAGTATGTTTGGGAGCTGACAGTTGCTCGGTGGTTCTCTCCGGGTACGTCGGCTTCCTCCACCTGTAAAACTGTCGAGGTCGTGATTAGCTATTGTGCAGAAATGTTTGACCTTAAACACCAATAAATAAATAAATATTACAGAGTCATTGACCTTGAACTTAGAAATCCCATCTTGTAGTTTGGTTCATTGTTTTGTTTTAATTATAGAAGTGAAAGCACTGAGGCAGAAAGAAAAGGAAAAGGCAAAAGCAGCAGTTGCATTTAAAGAAATGGATGTTGATGTGGATGGCTTGTAAGTATAAAACTCCATTATTTTTTTTACACAGTGAGCTAGGCAAGTGTTGACTGATGAAGTGGAATTAAACCCCAGCTAGACTAGTGTTCAACTGATGATTGGAACCGGCCACCACAATCGGCCGATTATGGGCAATCGGATGACAACGCGAACGGCTCCTGGAACATCGGTTCAACTTGTGATTTTTGTGAATCGCATTTTATTATCTTCTGCAATTGTTCAATTGTTAATGTAAAATGATGCCGATGATTCCATTCAATAAAGTTGAGAAACAACCACAATGTGTATTCCTAATCTCTCTAGACGCCCCTTTACGGGATATACGTGTTAAACGACATGTAAAGCTTACAACTGAGCACACTTGCAGCAATCGCCAGTTCATACCGGAAAAGTAAAGGATGCACTTCATTGACTCAGGTCGCAGTAAAATTACCAGTCGCGCGCACTTGGGCAGTAAACGTGGCTCTGAGAGCCCAAGTGTGCGTGACTGGTAATTTTGCTGGGACCTCAGTCAACGAAGTTTAACACTTTGAAAAATGTTCAGTTTAATGTAGTTCTTTGAACTTCTTTCCAGCCTCGACCTGTCTTCTAGTGCACGGTATTACAATCGGAATCGGCATCAGAATCGGCCGATTGTGGGCTCAAATAACCGGTAATCGGTCAGCGACCATTTTTAGTAAACGGTTGGACACTAAGCTAGACGGCTCCCAACACCAAAAACAGAGGTTATGACCCCTCGTTGGAACAAGCTCATCGAGCTCGTTCCAATGAGGGGTCATAACCTATGTTTTTGAGACAAAAAATGAAAAAAATTGATTAGGCCTAAAAAAAATAAAAATATGTTTCTCAGGCCCTCCCGCATGGTCCTTTTGGCTGCCGCATGCTCTTTTTTTATAACCAATGCAAACTTGAAAAAAAAAAAAAAATTAAATGGTTTATGTCTGATATTTTACCAAAGTTAAAAAAAATTGATAAATTTGTCCCTTGAGTGCAAGAAGGCTTCTTGCCCTCAAGGGACGAAATACACCACCACCCATGCCTCTCTGTATTTTAAGAGGCCTAAAACATACGAAGGACATGAACTTTGGTGGCAAAGAAATAATTACAGAAATAAAAAATAAAATAAAAACCCACTCGCCCGCATGAAATTTTACAAATAATGGCCTGAGAAACAGAAGATCTACTTTGTGTGGCCTTATTCAAGAATTTTTTTTGCAAATGTTGTCTGCTTTTCATGTTAGGTAATGGGTTAAGTATATTAGAGATTGTTTGTTGAATTTAGGGGAAATGTCTATTAGTTGACTAACCATCGATTAATGCTGGTGATTAGTCAACTACAAAAATTGGTCGTCATGTCACCCGTAATGGGAACATTTTGTGAACTCTGACTATTTATACATTTCTTAAGATATTGGTTTGAAACTTGGTATACATGAAAATGTAAATGTTCTGTGTTTAGAAATCATACAGTGGAGCCCACTTAATTGGATATCTTTTAATTGTATATCCCTGTTAATTGAATATAATTTTCAAACACAAAACCATTTACCATACCTTCAGTACAAATTTGATCTGTTAATTGCATATTTGTTGTAACCTCCTGTTAATTGTATATAATTTTTGTAATATGTCGGAAAAATTACTGTGACACGCACCAAATTCCCCTTATTTATCAACCTTTTTGGCCTCAC
This sequence comes from Pictodentalium vernedei, assembly GCA_031216915.1. Classification (NCBI taxonomy): domain Eukaryota; kingdom Metazoa; phylum Mollusca; class Scaphopoda; order Dentaliida; family Dentaliidae; genus Pictodentalium; species Pictodentalium vernedei. Next base: position 458,080,177 of record CM062293.1, on the reverse strand, counting down.
TACATCCAGTACAGGCATTTATTCTATTATATCTGGTTTGACAGAGCTCTATGAGCTCTGTCAAACAAGATATAATAGAATAAATGCTCAGTTTACCTCCAGAACACAGGAAACTGACCAAATCCCTGTTAATTGTATACTCCTGTTAATTGAATACTTTTCACTGGCAAAATAGATATTCAGTTAAGAGGATTCTACTGTATTGGTTTGAAACTTGGTATACATGATCATTTTTAAGTATAGATATGTGTGACAAATTTGTTGATGCTTGATCTAAGCATTACAGAGTAATTTCCAATTAAAATCAAGAGCAGATGTCTGACATTTTTTTATTGCTGTTTGATTCAAGTGTTACAAAGTTATTGTTCTTGAATTCAACAGTTGTAGTATGGGAAAATCTTTGGCTTGAACCAATTTTACATTTCTTAAGTTCTTGGTTTGAAACTGGGTATATCTGATTATCATCAAGAGCAGTTGCATATGACATATATTTGTTGTGGCTCAAGTGTTTGCCCTTGAATTTAGTAACAATCGATTGGTCTGCCAAAATCCTGTGGAGTGAAGTACTTCTAAAACATTAAGTGCACATGTGTGTGACATACAGTTGAATTTAGAAGTCCTGTCACAATTAGTGCAGAAACTGCTCGTTAGATAATGCGCTCCTTACTGCCAAAAAAAGAAGTAGCCCGAAATACACAAGAACGTTTGCGCTGTGCAATGCAAAATATAATGCCCTATTAGCGAAGTCGGTAGTAAAATCACCAACTGACCAATCAAACAGAAAGAAAATATTGAGACTACAGTATGCGGAGGGTGGATTATTACAAAATCGATGTGGGATAGATTTTTCAGTCAATAATTATTTACAATTACTGAGAACAAGACACAAGAAGCACTCGCAAACTTTCGTAACCCGGTGTCCATGTGATGAAGGTTTGCAAGTGTTTTCCTTGCAGTTATGAACAATTATAAATACTTTTCGAGTGGAGAATATATGACGCCGCGATTAAGTAGTAATACACTCTGTTCATTCTGTATATGCAGTTGAATTTTAATATTTATTCACGTCATTACATATAAATGTATCCCAGTAAAGGGTAGGAATGGTTTTAATGACCTCTATTTACTAGTATAGAATTGTTGAGCACACTGTTTTTCTACAGGAAATTGAGTTACTAAAGAGCTTGATAGGGACAAAAAGTGCACTTACTCAGCATGCTATTACTTCAAAATAGTGCACAATATGGTGACAGGACTTCCAGTTTCAACTGTAAAGTCTTACAGTCTGTCAAAATGGACTGGTCTGTTGTTTCTTTTTGAAATTGAGAAATTTAGGTGTTAAATACCCCTCCTGAATTGGGAGTAATTAATCAGCCCAATGTTAAAGTTCTAGTATTTTGTTTCTTCCAAAACATAGCCTTTGTAAGATAGTAGTACTGTCAACTGTGTATTTTTGTGAATAAAATGAGTCTGGGAAACTTTCTGTTGTGGTTAAAGATTCGTAATAACTGATATTCTCCATCTTGCAGTAAATGAGGAGATATTTAGGCTGTCACACTTGCAGCACATCCACTCTTCGTTTGACCTTTGTGGAAGCTTGTAATCATTTGTGCATAATTCAGTGCATGATTTGTGTGCCATACACTGCAGTTGTCACAGCAGATTCCATTGTTTGACGACATGACAGGTATTTCACGCATACCACATGGAAGTATGTTAGCCTGTTTTGGACCTGGGCTCAGTGTGATGTCTCCGCATTGCATCATGATGAGAAGTATGATTCTGGTGTCCTGCTGTTTGGCTGCTTGTTAGCTAAGTGGTCTACATTTTGCGGGTGACATTTGCAGATTCAGTAGTAACGTGGTTTGCTGTTGGTGAATTCATGATTTTGTTCCAGTTACACTGAGGTATGTCGAGGCGATGAATGAGAGGATGAGTAACCCAGTGAACTTGTGTGCAGTGTGCTTCCAGTGTATCAAAGTAGCAAGGCAGTCCTCATTGGCTTCTAAAGTTTCAGTATGTAATTGTCCAGAGTAGTGAGGCAATCCTCACTGACTTCCAGAATTTCAGTATGGATGTTTGCATGGTACACACAGGTGTTGCATTGAGCAGATACACAGCTAGTTGTATGAGGGATAGTTTCGGTGTTTGTATGATTTGCATTAAATATGATATTGAGGCAGATACACAGCTTGGCTCATCATATCTCTTACGTATCCCTATCCCAATTATACAAGGATTGTTTATTTATAAGAAATAGTTTTGGATGTTTAGGTAGGATGTCGATTGAACATGATTTTGATGAAAAATATTCTTCCAAAAATTTCTGTCTTCCGGCCTCTGCACATGCGCTCTCACATTGGTAATAGGGCTGGCACGATTATGAAATTTCATTGTCGACTAACTCTTTCGCTGCCACTTGCGAAAATGCCATGTTCGTTCTGTCTTCCGGCCTCTGCACATGTGCTCTCAGATTGGTAATAGGGATGGCACGATTATGAAATTTCATTGTCGACTTTCGGCTCGAGCTAGAGTCTGTATTTATGAACCGATCATCATGAAACGTCTTGAGTACCTTTGTTATCACCTTGGGATGAGAACGAGTGTTTCTGGGTGCGGTCTAAAATTCAAGATAGCTGCCAGTGGCCATTTTGTACCGAAATTAGGTCTAATCAGTTTTTTGTACACAACTTCTACATGGCTCAAACTAGAGGCCGTATTTATGAACCGATCTTTACGAAACTTCTTGGGGACCTTTGTTATCACCGTGGGATGAGAACGAGTGTTTTTGGGTGTGGTCCAAAATTCAAGATGGCCACCAGCAGCCATTTTGTACCAAAATTAGTGCAATCAGTCTTTTGTACAGAACTTCTGTATGAAAGTTCTGATTTGAATAAATTTTTGTATGAATGTTTAGTAACATGGAATACATCACATATAATACGGGGTTTTTTCTCGTGTAGAAATTATGCAAATTAGATGAACTTTGATTTATTCAGTGCTACTTATGCACTGTAAGTGCACATGTCAATACGGCTTGGGCTGGAGGCTGTATTTATGAACCGATCTTCACAAAACTTCTTGGGTACCTTGTTTATCACCTTGGGATGAGAACGAGTGTTTCTGGGTGCGGTCCAAAATTCAAGATGGCTGCCAATGGCCATTTTGTACCAAAATTAGGTCCAATCAGTTTTTGTCACAACTTCTGTACAGCTCGTATTTTATGAACTGATCTTCATGAAACTTCTTGGGTCCCTTTGTTTTCACCTTGGGACAGGAAGGAGTGTGTTTTGGGGTGCCTTTGTTATCACTGTGCTATGAGAACAAATATTTTGGTGTTCAGTCAGACCCACTCTGGGACTCAAAGATTTCTTTTCTAGTTTAGCATCTGACTGTCACCCACCTTTACAATACTTTACCTATACATTTGTTACAGGCTATGGTCAGTATTTATGTACAGACCATTACAATACTTTATATGTACCTTTGTTATCTGGTCATTACCTAGATGTTTGTCATTGCTTTGTCACATACTATACATGTACATGTCTTATCAAGTTGAGCTACAGAGTCATTGACACTTTCATTTTCATATGTGATGCATGTGCATTCCGCTTTTGGTGACAGGCGGTTTCAGTCCAAGAGGAGGTCACAGTCAAGCCAGGCGTCATCAGTCAGGGTCAAATCATTCATCCATGCTAGAGCGAGATATTTTCTTCTTGAGCATCTCTTGCATTTTGTTTTCCATATGCGTTGTTTTGGAAATGTCTTCTCGTAAACAATTGAGCCTGGGAGAAGCTATTGGCTGTATATTTCATGACTCAGACAGTGATGATCTCAACAACAAAAACTCGGACTCGGATGATGAGAATAATGAGGATGATGATGATGATGATGGACCCTCTTTTGGACAGTCAGGGGGACGGCTAACCTTGGTAGCGGGGAGATTTACAAAGTAGACAGGCAAATGCAGTGGAGGTTGATTCTGCATTGGAGTGGGAGACCTATCCTGAATGTGATCCTTTTGAAAGTTGTTGGTTACACCAGCACACTTGTCACCCTAGTGTGTTGGTAGACACTGATGATCTGGACCCAATTGATTTCTTCAAGATGCTTTTTCTAGGGATCATCCTCATAATATAATTCCTGTTATGTCATTGGTGCCAGAAAATGACTCATAAAGCAGATTTCCAGATGGTTGTGACCCATTGTCCATATATCCCATGGCAAAAACGCAAAAATCCCTAAATTCTCTTAAAATCCAAGATAGCCCCAGGGTCATGTGACCAATGTGACGTCTGCAAAGTGGCTGTGCATAGGCCATAGCTACATGTAACTACCTGTGAATCTTCAGCAGTGTAGTCCATGTGGTACAGGAGAAACCACATATTGCCCATTCAAACCTACGATGCAAGTTCATATAAGCAAAATTTGTTGACCAGGTGTGTGTATGTAGGTGGGGTGTGGGGGGGGGGGGGGGGGGTCCACATGAAGTGGCAAATGGTATAAATGACTAACAAATATCTTTTTAATATATCATTTTATTGTCCATCACTGGTCTAAGTTAATAAGTCTAAGTTAATAACTAAGCCATTTAAAACACATTTCAGATGATATTGACCCATTGCTCATATGTTATACTGCAAGAATTGGTAAAAATCAAAACATTTTGGTGAAATCCAAGATGGCCTCCAGGGTCACATGACCCATGTGACAATGGCAAAACAGCTATGCATAGTTCATAGCTATATGTAACTAGCTAGGAAGTTTCAAATCGCTGCTCTAAGTGCTTGGCGAGATACTCTTCATTACCCATGTATACCCTAAATACAGGAATATTACCAAAAAATGCATGGCACTGGGGTGTCTGTTTCTGGTGGCGGCTGGCAGCGAAAGAGTTAATAATTAATTTCAGTTATCGATTAAAGTTGACTTTTATCATACTCTGTGGCCTCTAGAAACAACTGTATAGAAAACAGTGTTTTTGTTTTTGGCCGAACATTCTTTTTGGCATGCAGGTATGCTGCATGCCAATTGCTCTCCGGGGAAAATTCAGCCTCCTGACCATCTTAGGCCCAAATCTTTTTCCCATATCAATTACAGTGTGGTATTCTACAGCCTCTGACACTTCTTACAGGCATGATGGGGAGGAGATCGGTAACTAATAATTCATAAGTAAACAAGTGATGAAAATCCATAATAATAACTTTGAAATTGTAGTCGCTTATGGGTGTTTCTGATGCTTAGTCAACTACTCGATTAATCATGACAAGCCAGATTGGTAAAATATGATCCGGTAACCAATTCCTGGGTTGGAAGTCCTCAAAAGTGGACAGCATAGATATAAATGTTTGGCTAAACTTGACTTCATACCATCTTACAGTCATGATAATGCCATACACGCTGAATCTGCTCTTAAACACCAATAAATAAATAACTGATCCCCTGGAATCCATAAAATTCATGGGATGCATTGTTGATAAAATAATGCCATGATTGTAAGAGTTTTTAAGAGTTAAATATTCCAAAGTGTTTTTAGTTCGGCTGACTTTCAGTCAGATGAGCTATAGTGATCAGTCACCATCCATCGTCCATGAACATGGTGTTTGCGTCTTCTCCAAAACCACTGAACCGATTTAAGTAAAATTTGAGATACCGTATATCTCTGTGTATAAGTCACACCTTTTTGCTTTGAAAAACGGGACCAAAATTGGGGTGCGACTTATACAAAGGTAATTATTTTTCAGCTGTAAAATGTGAACTAAATTAGGGTCACATCGATGTAAAACTTGCCTCAGATAAGGCATGTTGACAACAGATATCACTTAGTTTGATTGTTTTGTTTTTTTTGTATCTTTCAATTTCTGAAAATAAAAATAAGATTCTTTTTTTTTTGTTACAGTTGTTCATTACGTTTGATGTCAAATTAAAAAAAAAATCAGATAATGTGTTGTTTATTTGTCTATTTTCTCCTCAGTGACTGACGACATGCAATGCATTTTGATATTATGATATGGAAATAATGAATACCGCCAGGTGCTCAATGCGGGCAAACAATCGAAAACGCACATAATTAATTATATTTCGGATGGCCAAAGTGTTGTTATTATTTCTTGCAAACAAATACCTTTTGTTTCCAACATCTCACTAATATTTCCCACAAGGGTATTTCACAGTTGCATATCGCCATATGTCAAACATTTTGGCTAACAGTTATTTGAGCCAAGCCAATCCATTTGTTTACAGAATCAACACGTGTGTTTAGAAGGGGAATTCCCTTTGAAGAAGAAACAAGATATATGTGGTTACTTCCCTTTCATCGGTATTTGTCTCGCTTCAAATAAATGCCGCATTATTAAACTCCCTTTGAATATCTGTCAGTGTTTGGGTGGGGGTTTGGATGGATGAGAGTGGAATGCTGGACTGGTTTGAGAGTGTGTGGGCAAGTAGGCCCGGTGGACTGTTGAAAAAGAAATCGTTGTTAGTGTTAGATAGTTTTCGTGGTCATCTGTGTGAAAGTTTGAGAAAGAAAAGTAAGCAAGCGCGGTGTGATTTGGGTGTGATACCAGGTGGAATGACGAGTGTGCTTCAGCCTCTGGACGTGTGTCTGAACAAGCCATTTAAGGGTAATATGAGGAAGAGATGGTGTGAGTGGATGTGTGATACGGAAGAGAAAGCTTTTACCCCGAGTGGAAATCTGAAGAGACCCTCCTTGAGTTTGGTGACAAAGTGGGTGAAAGAGTCGTGGGATGAAATTGACTGTGAGATGGTAGTGAAGTCGTTCAAGAAGTGTTGTATTTCAAATGCGCTGGATGGGACGGAAGATGATGAGTTGTACAGTGAGTTTGTCTTGGAGAAAGTGAGTGATGTTTGTGAGGAAGTGGGTAGTGCTTGTGAGAAAGTGAGTGCAGGTTTGGGTGAAGTAGATGAAAGTGTTGAAGAGTTAGAGGATGAAAGCAGTTTCCATTGTGATGTGTATGATGATGGACTGACATCTGATGAATGGTGGAAGTTGTTTGATGAGGAGAGTGATGGAGAATTATTTTTTGACCAGTAAATTCTTATGGAAATATTTGTAAATAAGCCCCCCCCCCCCCACCCCCCCCCCCCCCCCACACACACACACACACACACACACACACACACACACACACACATCTTCCTGTAAAGAAATAACAGAAAGAAGTAGCTCATGATCAAAAAGAAACGTTTCAAAAGTAGAATATAGTATCCATCGAAATGAACTGCGTAATATAACAAAAAAGATTGTTATATTATGCAGTTCATTATGACGAATACTGTATTCTACCTTCGAAACTTTTCACTTCGACTGGAAGGGATCAAATTAATATACCGAAGAGCCCCATTATATGTTTTGTACTTTTGCCAAACTTGAAGCTGACTGAAGTTGCATATTATGGGATGCGAGTATTTTTTATTCACTATGTTAAATATATTATTCTGTTATTGTCTTTTATTATACTGATGCAAATGATTGATGCAAATAATTGAAATAAGGCGGAATAAAAAATGTATTTCAAGCTGTGTTTTCTTTTCTTTTCCATTCTGTTGCTTTCACACTCAGAACAAAGTGATTTATTGGATCACAGGCGCACGTTACAAATGATTTTTAAGCACCAAATAATATTTATTGGAAAATCATAATTTGATACCCCACCCACCATCAGTGTATTGTCATTACTTTACGCTGTTTTACATCGGATTTCAAGCTGGTGAAGGGCCGAGTTGTCCTGTTTGTTTTGTTCCCACAGTATCGCGCAGACATTTACATACACACTTTCGGGAATTTCCATTGCAACCCGACTTTATGACCTATTTGTTTGCACGTGCAATTCGCTGAAATGGCATGGAAATAAAGCCTTTTTCTTAGTAGTTTTACATCTGGATTTACCATTTGAATTCAGCTTACCTCGATCTTACCTGAACACATGCACTGGACCATTCCCTCTTTTACCTGCATGAGTAATAACAAACACAGTTCACATATATCTTTTAATAAATACGATGCGTTGAAAGTATCAACAAAGTACCTACCTGAAGTTGAATACATGCACTTCTTTCCATGGCGAGAGTAATAACAAACACAGTCGACATATATCTTTTAATAAATACGGTACATCGAAAGTATCAATGAAGTACAGCTTTGCTCAAAACGAAGTATACAAACAGATACAATCAGCCATCAAACCTCTCTGTTCAGTCTGTATCAATACTTCCAGTCCTTTACCCAAATTTACGGATCCATTTTCAACCCAAATCGGGGGTGCGACTTATACAAAGGTCACTGGCGTAAGGGGGTATATCAAAGCAAAAGTGGAGGTGTGACTTACACATGGGAGCAACTTATACACGGAGATATACGGTAATTGTTTGTTATGACGTCACATTTTGATTTTGTTCAAATCCAGTTGCCCCCCCCCCCCCCCCTCCTTGGTAGGTCCACACCCCAAAAGTGTGCATAAATCTTAAAAAATGTTCTCATGAACCAGCAGTAACAGAGACTTGATATTTGGTGTAAAGTTTCCTTTTGAGGTGTAGACTCAGATATGTTCAGGAGACGTTCAAGAAGCTATATTTGCTGTCATTATGGGAGGGGCAAGAATTTTTGCCCCACCCAAAATTTATATTTTCCAAACTGAGAGGCTGATTTGAACCAAATTTGATATGAGGGTTTATTGGGTCATAAGTACTTAATTTATGCCAAACATTTTTTTCCTGTCGCCCCATGGGAACCGCAGGAGCTAAAAATAGAAAAAATTTAAAACGCCCATACAGGTGCATCTCCAAAACTGCATGGCACTGAGAATTCTTATTCGGTGTGAAGCTTTCTTAGGACCAACAGAATGGAATTGTCCAAAAATTTTGCTATTGGTTTTATCATAGGGTACGGGAGTCAGCATTTTTTAACATGAGGGTAATGGGAAAAACATTCAAGACTCTTCTTCTCCCAAACCACTGCTCCAAAAGCTTTCAAATTTCACATATAAAATCTTTGGAAGATTGTTTCACAGGTTAATTGAAATCAAATTCCTGGGTCTATATTTGGGCTCTCTTTGGGAGCCCAAATGTTTAAATTAGTGCAGTATGAGGAATATTCTTTAAAAATCTTCAGATCCACCAATCAGAATCTTTTGATATTTGGTATGCTGCATCTTTAGGGGGTGAGATTCAAGTTTGTTCAAGCCAAGTCCCTGAGTTCATATTTGGGCTCACTGTGGGAGCCCAAATTATAACCTAGTTCAAAATGAGGAATTTTCTTAAAAAATCTTCTTTAGATCCAGCAGTCGGAATGTTTTGATATTTGGGATGCAGCATCCTTAGGGGGGTGAGATTCAAGTTTGTTCAAGCCAAGTCCCTGGGTTCATATTTGGGCTCCCTGTGGGAGCCCAAATTATAACTTAGTTCAATATGAGGAATATTCTTCAAAAATCTTCTTCTCTTCCACCAGTCAGAATCTTCTGATATTTGGTATATAGTATCCTTAGGGAGGTGAGATATAAGTTTGTTAAAGCCAAGTCCCTGGGTTCATATTTGGGCTTCCTGTGGGAGCCCGAATTGTACCAAAATTTCAATTTTCCGAACTGAGGGGCCGATTTGAACCAAATTTGATATGAGGTCTTATTGGGTCATAAGTATCTAATTTATGCCCCCCACAATTTTCCCATTGCCCCAAGGGAACCTGCAGAACCTAAAAATAGAAACAATTTAAAATGCCCATATCTCCAAAACTACACGACACTGGGAATTTTTATTTTGTATGATGCTTCCTTAGGAAAAGTAGAAAGGAATGGTCCAAAAAGAGATTGCCATTGGTTTTATCATGGGGTACTTTTCCAGAACTTTGAAAAATGCTGAGTCATCATTTTTTAACACTGTGAATAATGGGAAAAACATTAAAGATCTTCTTCCCCCATACCAGTGCTCCAAAGGCTTTCATATTTCACATATAACATCTTTGGAAGATTCATTCACATGTTTGCTGAAATCAAATCTCAGGGTCCATATTTGGGTTCTCTATGGGAGCCCAAATGTTGAGATTAGTGCAATATGAGGAATATTCTTTAAAGATCTTCTTCCAATCCACCCATCAGAATCTTTTGATATTTGGTATGCAGCATCCTGTGGGAGCCTGAATTATAAATTAGTTCAGTATGAGGAATATTCTTTAAAAATATTTTTTCTTCAGATCCAGTAGTCAGAATCTTTTGATATTTGATATACAGCATCCTTATGGAGGTGAGATTCAAGTTTGTTTAAGCCAAGTCCCTGGGTTCATATTTGGGCTCCCTGTTGGAACATAAATTAAAACTTAGTTCAATATGAGGAATATTCTTTAAAAATCTTTTTTTTCAGATCCACCGGTCAGAATCTTTGGATATTTGTTGTAAGCTTTTCTTAGGAGGGGCAGATGCAACTTGTTCAAATCAATTCCCATTCATTGATATTTAGGCTACCATATCAGGTGAGGGAGCGCGGTGGTTCAGTGGTAGACTTTTGGACTTCTATGCTAGAGGTCCCGAGTTCGATCCCCATCCGGGACGACCCACTTTGTGTCCTTGGGCATGGCACTTTATCCTGGTTGCCTACATGGGGGCACAATGACACCGTCGATGGTGCACATGTCTTCAACCACAGGTAACCAGCTTGAGCGGAGCTTGAACAGAATTAGAATGTTAGGGAGCTGACAGTTGCTTGTCGATGCTCAGAGGTTCTCTCCAGGTACTCAGGCTTTCTCCACACGTAAAACTGTCATGGTCATGATTAGCCATTGTGCACAAGAGTATGTGACCTTAAACACCAATAAATAAATAATATTAGATACATGTCAGGTGAGCTCCCTCAGCCCCCCCCCCCCCCCCCCCACTCCCCCAGGGCCTCTTCTTTTTTTTCTCAATATTCTGGCTGTTCATGTAATGGCTATTTAAAAATTCTTTGTCAATTGAATTTCCATATTTTTTCAGTATCGATATAACAGAAATGAAACAACACCTTGAATTTGACATTGATTCTAATGGTGAAGTCAGTGACGATGAAGCCAAGGTAAAGAGATAGTTCATTTGTTGATACTCATATTTAAGATTATGCAGTGGGGCCCACTTAATTGGATATCTCTTAACTGAATAACCCTGTTAATTGAATATAATTTCCCAACACAAAACCATATACCATACCTCTAGTACAAATTTAACGTGTTAATTGAATATAGGTTATAGAGTAAACTCCTGTAAATTGAATAAAAAATCTTGTAACCTGTTGAGAAATTACCTTGACTCCCCCCAAATTTTCCTTTGTTTATAGACCTATTTAGCCTCGGTACATCCAATACAAGCATTTAGTCTATTATATCTTGTTTGACAGAGCTCATGGAGCTCTGTCAAACAAGATATAATAGAATAAATGTAAAGTTTATCTCTAGAATACAGAAAAGTGACACAATTCCTGCTAATTGAATACTCCTGTTAACTGAATAATTTTCTTTTGCAAAGTGACTATTCAATTATCAGGATTCCACTGTATTGACACTGCACACTGATGTCAGAATCGAAAAATTTCAAGCAGCAAATTTTTTCCAAAATGCAGATAGAAATTTAACCAATTCAATTCAATCTTGTTTGACACAAAGAGATTCAATAGGTTTAATTCATAGTTGCATTATGGGAAAAAATTGCTGGTTGAAATTTTGATTTTCTTTTCCTCAGTGTACTTGGACAATATAAACCTTAATAACTTGCATTCATAAGGAAAAGAGGTATGAGAAGCAGGACATAATATTAATTGAATTTTTTAAAGACAAAATTACATCAAGGCAGTAACTTTCTCATAACAAATATTTTGTCATCCATTATTCCACAAGGTGAAGATGGCTATATCAATACATCTACCTTGTAGCATCTTAGAAGATGCATCAACTAGACTCTTGAATAGGAATGTCGCAATTATTAGATTTACCATTCTACGATATAATGGTACATTGTCATGATAGTGACAACTGATTTATCACCTGCAAACAACAATTCTTATGAAACATAATCAATATTTCTAATGGTAAATGACAGTTCTAAAATCTATCTTTTCTCAGCTTTAATTAGATAATCAAGCATAAACAACTTAAATGCAAAGCTCTAAGGTTGAAGACAGTGCTCGAAGTAGCATTGGTGATGAGAAGATGTAATGGCAGTGTAGGGTGCACATACTTAATCTTTTCGCTGCTACAGGTACATACTGATTATGGACCTTCACTTTGATGCTGTGTGTTATACGTCTGTACTGAGCACAGAGTTATTTCAGTACGTCCAGAGTGTATACCATATGAAACACTGGATGCGGTGTTTACATTTCATCAAAACACAGAGTTATCCGGTGAAACTCTTGTGTTACAGCAGAGATAACTGACACTGTGTTGGTCAGTGATTTTGTGTGAAAGAGATTAGTGTTGTTGATTGGCAATAAACACGGTCTCGCAGTAATTGCTACTGTGTTCATTTAAGTATTTTGTGTGTGACGTTCTTCTCGTGGTTTGAATCATTGAAATCGGATATAAAAAGACTCCTATTTCTGTTGTTTGAATAAGTTAAATAACAACTTACACGGTAACTGCACAGTTTGCAAGTCGGTATGCATTAATTCGGTAATAACTGTGCATGCAGCATAATATTTTTATACTGTACCAATGACCCAGACATAGCTGGTGCTAACTCTTAAAATATAGGGCCAAACACAAATTTTGCCCCCCAATCCCCAAAATTTGCATCTAAAACCAAAGAAAACATGTCCTGAATGGCCCTCCACACTTCACCTCTACTGCGCATGCGCAGTGTCAAGGACGTTCCGAAATTGGCGCCATTAATCATTCTAAGTTTGGCCCTTTATCAGTTAACATCTGACTGATCTTTGTGCTTGTAAATCTCAGTTTAAATGATGCCAGACACATAAATATTAGTGAAATGGTGATTCTAAGGAGGATAGAGAAGGAGGAGAGGAAAAATGTGTGACAGAATATTATCAGGGCTGTAACTTAAAATTTTTTAATGAAATTATGTTAAGTTACCTATTTTCAAGGCAGCAGCCATTTTGTTGTCATTCTTGTTATTTAGTTACACTGATTTTTTAGTGTTTTCCTCTCTCCCTTTCCTTTAAGTCCCCTCTTGCTATTCTCCCATGCTTTTGGCATAGTTTCTGTAATTATTATTACTAAAATTTCTGGGAGTTTTAGCTGAATAACAGAATGAATTCTGTTCTTTTCCCCATGTTTACGTCTTCACCTACGGGTGGTTAGGCATTGTGTTCTGCATCTACCATCTGATGTTCTGCAGTTTCTTCCCTGGAAGTCTCTGTTTTGCATCAGATAGTGTATATTTTTATACTGTACCAATGACCCAGACATAGCTGGTGCTAACTCTTAAAATATAGGGCCAAATACAAATTTTGCCCCCCAATCCCCAAAATTTGCATCTAAAACTAAAGAAAACATGTCCTGAAAGGCCCTCCACACTTCGCCCCTACTGCGCATGTGCAGTGTCAAGGACGTTCCGAAATTGGCGCCATTAATTATTCTAAGTTTGGCCCTTCATCAGTTAACATCTGACTGATCTTTGTGCTTTTAAATCTCAGTTTAAATGATGCCAGACACATAAATATTAGTTAAATGGTGATTCTAAGGAGGATAGAGAAGGAGGAGAGGAAAAGAATGTGTGACAGAATATTATCAGGGCTGTAACTTAAAATTTTTTAATGAAATTATGTTAAGTTACCTATTTTCAAGGCAGCAGCCATTTTGTTGTCATTCTGATTATTTAGTTACACTGTTTTTTTAAGTGTTTTCCTCTCTCCCTGTCCTTTAAGTTCCCCCTTGCTGTTCTCCCATGCTTTTGGCATAGTTTCTGTAATTATTATTACTAAAATTTCTTGGGAGTTTTAGCTGAATAACAGAATGAATTCTGTTCTTTCCCCATGTTTACGTCTTCACCTACGGGTGGTTAGGCGTTGTGTTCTGCATCTACCATCTGATGTTCTGCAGTTTCTTCCCTGGAAGTCTCTGTTTTGCATCAGATAGTGTATTTTTGGTAACTGATTTCGGGCCTGGGTGCCTGGAGTCTTATTTTAGTGTTTTTACACTCATTGTTTACATTTACAACAGCCCTCTGTGTGAGGGGGGGATTTCTAAAAAATAATATCTTTATGTTATTTTCATCATAACTAGATACATTATTATTGTTCGTAAGTGTTGAATAAATTGTTTAAAATATTTTTAAAATTTTTGTCCACACTTAGGCTTGGGATCCATTGGGGCTCAACGTTACTTTTCAGAAACTTGGGCTGTTCTGAAAAAATATTTTTTCAAAATATTTTGATTTCAATTATTTTTTCTATATTAATGGATCATATTATTATTATGTATTTTGATTGCCAGGGGTTAGTGCGAGTACCAGGACTTGTTTTCTTTTCACATTGAAAGGATATTGATCAATTGTTTTAAGAGGAAGTCTTCCTCTGACTTTATTATCATTCTATATGTGGTCAGTGTACTCGCATTAACTCCTGTTCTGTATCGTATGATTTCGATGACAATATGGGAAGCGTATGTCACGGTATGTTGTTGGGGATTTGGACACTCCGGTCCTTTCCCCGCAGGGTCACTCTACTTTATCAATTTCTATTTCAGACGATCAAGATTAAGGTGATGTATCTGTGATGTCTTCCAACAGTGTGCCTCCGTCGTCACAATTAATGAAGGGCTAGCGGAAAAGTGCTCATGTAATACGCCAATTGCCTAAGAGGACCCTAGTAGGTTCGACGGCTTTTGACGTCCGCTAGCTCGCCCGGTGTAGCGTCCATTCACCGAATGGTTCGGCAGCCGGGTTCGTCCGTTGCGGTCTAGAAGGAATTTTGGGGTGATGCGAGCACTATAAATTAACTTAATGCACACCCAGTGACGGCGGATCGGAGGGAGAACGCAGGAAGCCTTTTAGTCCAGTTCATAGCTCGTTCCGGTCCATCCGGACGGCAAGCGAGAGAGGCCCCTCTCTCGTTCAACAACATCTGGCCCCAGATGTTGTGGTACAAATGTGTCGCAAGCGGAGCATACGTCCGTCGCTCGGGACGCTCCGTTGTATAGGCAGTCCGCTGAGACTGCTAAGGCTTCCTCTTCTCGTCAGCGCACACGACCGCACCTTGGCTGCGTGACCGCCGATATATTACCAGCTTCGCCGATCAAGGATTCTTCGGCGACCAGGTCACACCATCCGGTAGCCAGGGACACGAGGCCTGCAGACTCCGGACGTTCGCATAGGAAAGTGTGCGGGAGTCAACGTACACGGAGCTTCCGGCGGCAATGCATCGTAAGACCGCTACTGCACAGGCCTCGGGGACGGACGTGCTTTCCTAAATAGCATAGCTTATCGCAGCATCCCAGCATCAACTGAATCTGTCGCATATGTTTTATCCGACGATGCTGGGTTGGGACGCTCCGCGGAAGCGGGTACGGACGTCCAAAAATTTCATCCGGTCCGACGGGATACCGAAAGGGATTCGGAGGATTTCGAGCTTTCCCTTTCGGAACAACATATGCTGTTGTGTATGTCATCTGACTTGATCTTCTACAGGTTCTTTCGTCGGACCAGAATGCTGCGATGCCGGTGGACTTAGAAAATTTTGGTTCGGTTCAAGGACGTCGTCCCTCAGTTCCGACATAGTCCAATAATGTCACACAAACTTTCGAATTATTGAACGACGCTATATATTTATTATTATATGCTTGCTATTACCAAGCATTTCTGGTTTCTTGTTTGCAAAGTTACGGAGATGTCTTTCAAAAGTGTGCCTCTGTCGTCATAGTTAATGAAGAGCTAGCGGCAATAAGTGCTCATGGATTATGTCTATCGCCTAAGAGGTCCCTTGCAGGATCGACGAAGTGACATTCGCTAGCTCACCCGGTGTAGCGTACATTCATCGAATGGTTCGGCTGCCGGGTTCGTCCGTTGCGGTCTAGGAAGGAGATTTGGGTGATGCGAGCACTATAATTACTTTAGTACTCACCCAGTGACAGCGGATTGAAGACAGATCGGAGGAAGCCTGTTAGTCCGGTTCCTGGCTTGTCCAGGTCCGTCCGGGCTGTGAGCGAGAGAGGTCCCTCTCTCGTCCAACAACATAGGGGACCGCATGTTGTGGTTCAGATATTTTACATTCGGAGCATATGTCCGTCGGTCGGGACGCTCCGTTATATTGACAGTCCGAGAGACTGTCGATAATGCTTCCTCATCCTCACAGCAGGGCACACGACCGCGCATTGGCTACGTGACCTCGAGTATCCGATCAGTTTCGTCATTCAGTGATTCCACGGCGAACAGGTCACGCCATCCGGTAGCCAAGGGACACGAGGCCTATACACTCTGTTCGCTCGCATATTAGTAGTATGCACGCGGTAATGATCACGGAGCTTCCAGCGGCAATGCATTGTAGGACCGCTTCTCCACAAGCCTCAGTGACGGACGTGCTATCCGAGTTAGCACAGTTTTTTCGCAGCATCCCAGCAATCGACAGTTTCTTAGTCGAATCAGGAATTATCTGACGGCGCTGGGTCGGTGCGGTCCGCGGTTGCATCAGGTACGGACGACCGAACGCTTTATAGGGTCCGACAGGATGGCGAAAGGGATTCGAAAGACTTCGAGTTTTCCCTTTCGTAGCATCGGAAGCTGCCATTCATATCTTCCGGCATTATCTTCCAGTGATTGTTATTTCGGACTACATTGCTGCGATGTTGGATAAGAGACTTATAGCATCATTGGACACGGAATTTTGGATCGGTTCAGGGACATTGTCCCTGACTTACCGACACAGTCCAATAATGTCATTAGAACATGTGTATTATTTATCGACGCTATATATACATATAAGCCTGCTACCAAGCATGATAGTTTGGTTTCTTGTCCGCAATGCTCATTTCTGCCTTTTTATCATTTATACGAATAATTTATTTTGGCAGAACAGGGCATACCGAGAGTTCATATGCGTCTAGACGGCGTGGTTAAAGACTGGAAATATTCTTTTTCGCCGTCTATGTCTTTTCCAATCACAATGTTGGAAACGACAATGATGTCTAATAGACTTAACTTAGACGCTTTATCATACGTAATCCACCTTACTGAGGCGTTATCATTACTTCTTCAAGAGAAAGAATTACGGGATATTATCCTCAATGTGATTTCTTTTGAGGGCAGTAGTTTGTTCACGTATAACTCCGCCCTTCAGTGGCTGATTGGAGTTGGTTAGACGTGACGCAGCCCTAGCTACATCCACGCGCGTGGATAGTAAGGTGAAGAACTCTCTCAGAGTCGCTTTGTTCTTGGAGAAGCTTCTCTTCGACGGCAACTTTTCAGCAATCCATGAATTGCTCGATTTACACGTTCTCTTGTCTATCTAGTGTTGCAACAGATTCAGACTGGGGCAAACATTCGGTGGTTGACTCAGAGAGTGCCACTGCAGTTGCCGGATCTGAGTTTTATAATTATGACGGTTACCAGTCAAACAGGTTGGGATATAATATTGATCCCAACGGATTCGAAGTGCCAGGGTCTTTGGGTTCCGCAGTCTCTAAGCAAGCACTTATCTTCCGCGGAATAATGTTTTTTTTAGGCTTGCTTTATGTCATTGGATGAACATTATTCAGAAACGCATGTCCAAATCCTGTCCATTAATTCGACAGTAGTGGCGTATCTCCGGAACCAGGGAGGCACTCATTCGTTTCCGTTATTCAATTTAATGGAAAGAATCCTTCTGTTTGTTATAGTACACCAAGTTCTGTTTCGGTCCGTCATATTCCGGGTCGTCTGATTGTTTTACCGGACTCCCGTTCACTTATGGGTCGCTTGTTGCCATCAGAATGGACTCTCAACAAACAAGTATTCAATCAGATTTGCTATCAATGGGAGCGCCCAATGATAATTTATTTACGACACAACTTGCTTGTCAATTGCAGACGTATGTGTTTGCTTGTCCGGATCTCTGAGCTAATGTTGTTAACGCTCTATTGATCTAATAGGACGGAATGATAGGATATGCGTATCCTACTGCGCTGTTGTTTCAGCAAGTATTGCTAAGATAAACAACCACAATACATTTCTGTTGATAGCATCTCTGTCTTCACAGAGACCGTGGGTAAATTTTCTCTGATGTCTACTGTGGGACTTAACGCGAAATCTTCCTCAATGAGAGGATCTTTTTTCGCTGGGTAAAATCGTGTCATCTTTATCACAACCCGCAAGGTCGCGACCTTCACGTATTCCATTGTGTGGTCCTTATTGCATTGTAAGCATTGTACTGGACGAGCTTTGGACGCGATTTCTTACTATAGGAGAACCTCTTCTTCGCTATTCTATGCGGCTAAAGTGGAGGCTCTTCCATCGTTGGTGTAGGGATCACTATGTTGATATTGTTGATCCCTCCATACTTGTCATTGCAACTTTTTAGTATTCTTGTTTGACAAGATCTACTGCAGCCTGTTATTATTAAGGTTATAGGTTTATGTTACCTCATACCTATGCACTCTATGATAGTTTACAATTGAGTCTTATGTCTCTTTATCTAAGTCAGTTAGTAACTTTTTGATAAATAGACTTAGAATCATTAGATTAAATTCCTATATGGAATTTAACTTCGGTTCTTATTTAGCTAAGTAATCATTTGAGCCTCTGGAAACAGTAGTTTTCAAATTCTGACCTTTTAGACAGTAATTCTGTTGGCTTCTCTTTTACTGAAGAGTCAGTGAGTTTCATGCACTATTGGTGGATGATTTTCACTTTCGTAGTTTCGGAATCACTACTTCCTTTACTATTTAGGTTGGATTTTTGCATAAGAGTTAGGCTCCTAATTAATATCCGGAACCTTTTGTTATTAAGGTCCTTCCGTCTTCGTACGGGCATAGGCCTTTACTCTGTCCGGTTAGAGTTTATGTATTTATAAACAGATATCTGTTTATTACTACGGGCGTAAGCTTCTTCTGTCTTGGATGCCTAATAGAAGGACGTTACGCTCCATTCTATTGCTAATGGATTCAATTAACTATCGATACTGCTTATGGTATATCTTTGACTCAGCAGTTGTGTTTGAGATTTCGGCTCATGAAGTAAGAGTTCTTCTACATCTTGGGCTTACATTAATAGTGTCGCTATTATAGATTTTTGAAGGCTGCTCATTGCGCTCAGCCATCCACATTCATGAATTTTTATCTCAGAAATATTGAGTCCATTTCTGGAGGCCTCTATTGTTAGGTCTATTATCTACTGCTCAGAATGTCATTCACTTAACAGTTGCTACTATAGCTAGGTAGGCTGTCTGTTTCGGCAGTGACTCCGTTCTGCTGCCCTCTTCGCTCTGGGCTATTTGACCCAGGGTGTTACGGTGTGGAATTATTAATGATATTGGTAACAGAAAGAAATCTGAGAATCAGCAACAAAACTATGAATTTAACTATTCTGAAATTTAATTTAAAAAAAATTAATAAAAAAAAAATGATACACAGATCTTTTACACTAATTAGTTTACAGAAAATAAAAACTGGTACTTATCAATTATAGAATTAGTCCAAAGTACAGTTTGACAGAATCCAGTAATCCAGTGGTGAAGTATCTTCTGAAGAAAGTTACCAGTTGGTAGATGTAGTATTAAATCCAAGAATGTCTCTTCAGAAACAGTATCCCGTAGATTTATAATAAAATTTTCACTTAGAAATTTCAGCAGTCTCCAATAAAATATAATAAAATGCTCTGCAAAATTCGAATGGAGTAAAAATCCAAGAAGTATTGGTGCCACAGGTAATTTCCAAACAATCCAGTAGAATCCTGGCTTTTCACAAAGTATTATTCTTTTTCACAGAAAGTGTAAATTCTCTTTTCCAAGACGAACAAATTCTCTTCAAAATTCTCTCTTGGAATCAATCTTCCAAATTCACAAAGAAGCACTGCTTCTATAATAAATGCACTGTTCTGAAACAATAATAATCTCCAATGGAAACAACTGCTGTGAAAATAAGTTCTTCTGAAATGGCTTTCTAAAATGAGTTTTTTGAATTCTGTTGACAAACCTTTATATAGTAACCAGATAGAATGTCCCAGAAGAGGAAGTTTCTGCAATGTTCTATTAGTTTCTGGGGGATTCTGTTAAAGTTCAAGTAAACAAGGTCATTGACCTATTTAAACAATTAAACAATCAACAGCAATATGTACAATATATCAGTGTAACAAAGATGTAAACAAGGTCACTGAGTGCAAAAGAGTTAGACCAGTCAGAAAATGCAGAAATAAAAAAAAAATCTTTCTCACATAATTATCAACTTAAGGATATATCAATCTCAATATAATATGGGGGCTATAACACACCCCGCCTTAAAAGAAAAAGTTTGAAGGTACTGAAAATTTTTTACATAATTTTAGCAGACTCTGACTGGTTTACAATACACACACACCATAATCTTCACAATTTTTTTTTTTTTTTAATAAACATATATACACTTGAAGTGAATAGGGACCGATCATATCATTTTAAATTAGGATATTCTGGAAAGAGCATCAGCTACAACATTATCTCTTCCCGAAATATGCCTAATCTCTAAATTATATTCTTGAAGGGCTAAACTCCACCGCAATAATCTTTGATTCTTGTTTTTCATTTTATTGATAAATGTTAAGGGGTTATGATCGGTGTAAACTGTAATTGGACATTGGGCGGTTCCTAGATACACATCAAAATGGGTCAATGCCAAAATTAGAGCCAAAGTTTCTTTTTCTACTGTAGAGTAATTCTTTTGATGTTTGAGAAATTTTCTGGAAAAATAACATAGAGGATGATCAATACCTTGGGAATCTTCCTGCGCAATATACCCACCTGCTCCATTGTCACTTGCATCTATGAATAATTTGAAGGGCTTTTCATAATTGGGACTGGCCTGGACAGGGGAATTATTTAATAAAGTTTTTATTCTGTTAAAGGATTTCTGACATTCCTCAGTCCAAACAAACCTAACCCTTTTGCTCAATAAACTGGTCAAAGGGGAGACAACATCTGAAAAATTTAAACAAAATTTTCTATAATATCCAGCCATGCCTAAGAATCTCATGAGCTCTTTTTTAGAGTTTGGTACTGGAAAATTTACAATGGCATCAACTTTAGCCGCAATCGGCCTCACCTGCCCCTGCCCCACAACATGACCTAAATAATTTACAGTTGCTTTGCCAAATTCTGATTTTACCAAGTTAATAGTTAGGTTGGCTTGGGTCACTTTGTCAAAAAATTCTTGAATATGCTTTCGATGATCAGCCCAATTTGTATCTGTGTGTATAATAACATCATCAATATAAGCTTCACTGTGATCTAGGTCTGCAATTAAGTGGTTAACCATGCGCTGGAACGTTGCCGGAGAGTTTTTCATGCCAAAAGGGGTTACTTTATATTGATACAACGCAAATGGGGTAACAAAAGCAGATATTTCTTTTGCTTTTTCTGTTAAAGGGACTTGCCAATAACCCTTTAACAAGTCAAATTTTGTCACAAATTTAGCATGGCCTAGTTTGTCAATGCAGTCATCAATTCTTGGAATTGGATAATTGTCTGTTTTGGGGAGGCTGTTCACTTTACGGTAATCCGTACAAAATCGGTAACTCCCATCAGGTTTTGGGACAAGTATACAGGGCGAGCTCCAGTTGCTATGACTAGGTTCTATGATATCATTGTCCAGCATATACTGTATTTCCTTTCGCATGATCTCAGCTTTGAAAGGGTTCAATCTATATGGATGCTGTTTGATGGGATTTGCCTCTCCTACATCAACATCATGAAAAATAACAGATGTCCTACTAGGCACATCGGGAAATAAGTGTTGATATTTGAAAATTAAATCAACTAAATCTTTTCTTTGGTCAGGCAGTAAATAATCGGTTTTATTTTGTAGATCTCTCAGGACATCTGAGTTCTGTAACTTCAGAGGTACATTTTCGCCGCCTTCATGAATATCCTCTACAGGATTTTCCAGCTCATCCATGTGGGTGACTGTTGAGACTGGTAGAGAGTTTGGTTCTCTCTCATAATATGTTTTCAACATATTTATATGGCACAGCTGAGTATTTTTGAGTCTATCAGGAGTTTCAACAACATAATCAGTATCACTGATCTTGTGCTTAACAATATAAGGGCCTGAATATCTTGCTTGTAAAGCATTGCCCTTTAAAGGGAATAATACTAACACCTTGTCCCCAGGCTTAAAGGTGCGAAATTTCGCCTTTTTGTCATACCAGGTCTTCATATGACTCTGGGCTTTCTGTAAATGTTTATTTGCCATTTCTCTGGCCTGGTGCAATTTTTCCTTAAAAGTGGACACATAGTCCAGGAGAGAAATTTCAGGTGGCTCTTCCTCGAGCCATTTCTCCTTCAAAGCAGTGAGTGGACCCCTCACTGAGTGTCCAAACACTAATTCAAAAGGGCTGAACCCCAGAGATTCCTGTACCGTCTCACGGACTGCAAATAAGAGGAGATGTACTCCTTCATCCCAATCCTTCTCATTATCCTCCCCATATGCCTTTATCATGGTCTTCAGTGTTTGATGAAAGCGTTCTAGAGCTCCTTGACTTTCGGGATGGTAGGCACTTGATGTGTACTGCTTAATTTTGAGCTCATACATCACCTGCTGAAAAAGGTTTGACATAAAATTTGAGCCTTGGTCCGATTGCACTGACCTGGGTAGACCAAAAGTTGTAAAAAATTTTATCAAGGCCTTAACTATTGTCTTAGTTTTAATATTTCTTAGAGGTATAGCTTCAGGAAATCGTGTAGAAGCACACATGATGGTAAGAAGATATTCATTTCCAGATCTTGTTCTAGGCAATGGGCCAACACAATCAATAATAATTCTACTAAATGGCTCCTCAAAAGCTGGGATTGGTTGAAGGGGAGCAGGAGGAATCTTCTGGTTGGGTTTTCCTACAATTTGACAGGTGTGGCAGGTTTTACAAAATTCGACAAGATCCTGTCGAAGCTTGGGCCAGTAAAAACATTGTTGAATACGAGAGTAGGTTTTCCTAACTCCCAAATGTCCAGCCATTGGATTTTCATGAGCCAGGCTTATTATTTCATTCCGGTATTTAGTGGGGACAACTATTTGATAAATAACCTCCCAATCACTATTGGAGGGTACTTCTGGTGGTCGCCATTTCCTCATAAGTACACCAGATTTTCTGAAATAACAGACAGGGGAGTTTTGGGCTTCAGCCTGTGTTAGAGCCTTTTCACGTGGCTCGGCAAGGTCAGGATCACTTTCCTGTTCCTGAATTAAAGATGTCTGGGAAATGACATTCAAGGAGGTCCCCCTATCACTCTCAGGTGTAGTGGCCTCTTTACAATGTCTGGACGAGTCATCACACTGACTCAAAAATGTCTGAGACAAATCAATGTCTTCAGAATCCGTAATTCTGTGACAGTTCTTATCCTCAGCTTTGCTGTTTAAATCAACACAATTGAGGTTGTTATCAACCTCAGTTTTCTTTGCCATGGACCGAGTCACAGCACATGCTGGAAAGGCAAAAGGAAAACATTCCTTCAAATTAATGATACTTTCATCTGTGCTCGGCTTATCCACCACTTGAGGTTCTACAGTGACTTTGTCACCAGCTAAGTCATTTCCCAATAATAAAGAAATACCTTTTACAGGTAGAGTAGGTCTGATTCCTACTGTCACAGTCCCATTTACTAAGCTACTTCTTAAATTTATTTTATGAAGTGGGACATTTAATGAGTTTGACTCAATACCTGATATTAGAACTTGTGCCCCTGTAGCACTTTCTTCAGAAAATGGCAAAATGCCTTCTAACATTAATGACTGAGTAGCCCCTGTGTCTCTCAGTATTTTTATTGGTAAGGAACAGTGCTTATCCCCATCAAGGGAAACAAAGCCTTCAGAAATGAATGGCTTATAATTTTCTAAAGCATCTTACTTTATAACATAATTTTCAGGGCATGGAGCACATGCTAGTGCATTCTGTGAAGTTGAGGACTCATTTTTCCTTTTTAACAGCCAGCAATCAGATAATAAATGACCTGCTTTCTTACAATAATTACAAGTTTTAGTTGAACTGTTGGGTCGTAATGGTGTAGGGCTGGCATTGGATGACTTATTCTCATTAGGCTTTCTATTAAATTTGGGTGATGAAAAGTTTGGAGGATTGGAAGGATGATTGGAAGGATGAGATTTATCTGAAGTTGGTCTATGTCCACTTTGGAAAGAATTCTTGTGAAGCCAAAAATTTGTAGAGTTACGACTCATTTTATGAGTTAAGGCATAGTCATCTGCTAGTACTGCTGCTCTGTTCAAAGTGTCAACTTTTTGTTCATCCAGGTGGGCCTTTATATCTGAATGTATCTTTCCTTTAAACTCCTCAATCAGCATCATTTCCTTTAATTTTGTAAAATCTTTCCCTATTTCTTTTGAGTGGCACCACCTGTCAAATAAATTTTGCTTTTCTCTGGCAAATTCCACATGAGTTTGATTTTCGTTTTTATAGTAATTTCTGAATTTCTGCCTATAGGCCTCTGAAACAAGTTCATATGCCTTAAGTATTGCCTCTTTAACATCGTCATAATTGTTGCTTTGCTCAGAAGATAGAGCAGAATAGATTTCTTGGGCCTTCCCTTTCAAAACACTTTGCAATAGCAAAGTCCAGACATCCCTTGGCCACTCTAAACTTGTTGCCACTTTTTCAAAATGTGAAAAATATTTATCAACTTCTTTTTCTTGAAAGGGGGGAACTAGCCTAACATGTTTAGTTGCATCAAATCTACTTGGAGAAATTACATTTGAGCCTTGACGTTGAGATTCTAATTCTTTTATTCTTATTTCCTTTTGGGCCTGAATTTCTAATTCTTTTAAGTGCATTTCTTTTTGAGCTTCTATTTCCCTTAATTTTAGTTCCCTTTCTTTTTGAGCTTCTAATTCTTTTAATTTAATTTCATTTTCTCTTTCTTCTTTTTGGGCCTCTAATTCTTTTAATTTCATTTCATTTTCCTGCCTTTTCATTTCTTGTTGCATTTCTAATCTCTTTAGTTCTAATTCTAACTTTTTGAGTTCAAGGGCATCAGTAGGTTGTGGTTCAGAGACAGGTGACCCAGACTGAGGCAAAAGACCCTCCTCAATATAATGATTAACAATGAGCTGTTTAAGTTTATGCTTGTTCAGACCAGGGGTGGCAGGTAATTTTAGACACTGAGCAAGTTGAAATAAATCCTCCTTCTTAAGAGATTCTAAAAGGGCCAAACTAGGAGATCTTTCAAATTCAGAAATAAATTCTGTCACAATAAATACCATGATGAAAAGGTTTGCTGGTTCTCAGATTATAGAAATAATAATACTGAAAGTTTCTAAGAAAGTTTAAATGTTTTGAAAGTGAGCCAAAATAATAATTGAAATATGCAAATAAAGCTTTCTCGTTATCTAACATTCAATCTCGGCAACGAGCCCCCAAATTTCTGTTACGGTGTGGAATTATTAATGATATTGGTAACAGAAAGAAATCTGAGAATCAGCAACAAAACTATGAATTTAACTATTCTGAAATTTAATTTAAAAAAAATTAATAAAAAAAAAATGATACACAGATCTTTTACACTAATTAGTTTACAGAAAATAAAAACTGGTACTTATCAATTATAGAATTAGTCCAAAGTACAGTTTGACAGAATCCAGTAATCCAGTGGTGAAGTATCTTCTGAAGAAAGTTACCAGTTGGTAGATGTAGTATTAAATCCAAGAATGTCTCTTCAGAAACAGTATCCCGTAGATTTATAATAAAATTTTCACTTAGAAATTTCAGCAGTCTCCAATAAAATATAATAAAATGCTCTGCAAAATTCGAATGGAGTAAAAATCCAAGAAGTATTGGCGCCACAGGTAATTTCCAAACAATCCAGTAGAATCCTGGCTTTTCACAAAGTATTATTCTTTTTCACAGAAAGTGTAAATTCTCTTTTCCAAGACGAACAAATTCTCTTCAAAATTCTCTCTTGGAATCAATCTTCCAAATTCACAAAGAAGCACTGCTTCTATAATAAATGCACTGTTCTGAAACAATAATAATCTCCAATGGAAACAACTGCTGTGAAAATAAGTTCTTCTGAAATGGCTTTCTAAAATGAGTTTTTTGAATTCTGTTGACAAACCTTTATATAGTAACCAGATAGAATGTCCCAGAAGAGGAAGTTTCTGCAATGTTCTATTAGTTTCTGGGGGATTCTGTTAAAGTTCAAGTAAACAAGGTCATTGACCTATTTAAACAATTAAACAATCAACAGCAATATGTACAATATATCAGTGTAACAAAGATGTAAACAAGGTCACTGAGTGCAAAAGAGTTAGACCAGTCAGAAAATGCAGAAATAAAAAAAAAATCTTTCTCACATAATTATCGACTTAAGGGTATATCAATCTCAATATAATATGGGGGCTATAACAAGGGCAAGAAAAAGGGGGGGGGGGAGGGTGTTCCCTTGGGTCACCTGTTTTACTATGAAAACAAGGGGATACCTCCTCCGGAGTTAGTAATTCTGAGCTGTTATTGGGATGGTTGTTTCGTGAGAAGTTTATGTTTTAAAAATTCATTCAAGTCTTAGTTTTTAAAGTATAGCTTTTGAATATAGCACGTGTCAACGGACATGATTATACAATCCTCAGACACTTTTAAGGAGTATAAAGAGTCTCTATTCTCTAGACTTACTTTATTTATTGGCTTACTTTAAAAATTATTAGTATAAGGATTATACTAGATATTAATAGAGTACATGGATGTATGATGCTCAATTTTGGAAGGTGTTGTTTTTTTCTAATTTATCATAAATAAGAAAGATACATGTAAGGCCTAATACTTCTTTTTCCCTAGAGGGGATAACTCTATTTTATATAATTGAGCGTATTCCATCTTGCTCTATGTCCTTGGCCCTCCAGCCTTTTTACTATTCAGCTATGTCTGGGTCATTGGTACAGTATAAAAATGTTAAAAAATTTATAGTAATTTATATATTTTTTATACTTACCAATGACCCAGACGGGGATGGCCCTCCTAGGAGTTGGGA
This sequence comes from Pictodentalium vernedei, assembly GCA_031216915.1. Taxonomy (NCBI): domain Eukaryota; kingdom Metazoa; phylum Mollusca; class Scaphopoda; order Dentaliida; family Dentaliidae; genus Pictodentalium; species Pictodentalium vernedei. The sequence goes on along the minus strand of CM062293.1, from coordinate 458,053,054 downwards.
ACTCTTACCTCCCCGCTGAGTACATAGCGCTTACCAGGCACTGGTTATTAGAATGATTAATGGCGCCAATTTTGGAACGTCCTTGACACTGCGCATGCGCAGTAGAGGTGAAGTGTGGAGGGCCATTCAGGACATGTTTTCTTTGGTTTTAGATGCAAATTTTGGGGATTGGGGGGCAAAATTTGTGTTTGGCCCTATATTTTAAGAGTTAGCACCAGCTATGTCTGGGTCAGTGGTAAGTATAAAAAATATATAAATTACTATAAATTTTTTAACTTTTTACGACGAACCACAGAAACTGGCGAAGAGGCAATGTATAAAAAAGCTCAGAAGACGAATCCCGTACCCATCAAACCCTACTACTGGATGGGGTGAAGTTTTAGAGACGCTGAACACAGATTCACGAGAATAATAAAACAGTCTTAAATAAATTTCCCGAATCTCGCTCGAAATTCTGTACGCCATTTGCCAAACTCATATAGTATATGTACCATTACAAATACTGCGAAATAACGCAGAGGCTAGCCGCCTACATGTCGGCAGGATATATTCGCAGCAGGTCGATTTTATGGGCTTAGAAAATGTACAGAATTTGCATTCAGCTGATGCGTTGTATCAGAAAAGAAAAAAACAAAAACAGAAACAAAACAAAACATGTGGACTTAATCAATCTGGATGTACCAAAAGACCGTATTAATATTTACAAGAATATACCAATTGTACGGGCATGCTGCAAACTAAACTAGAAAGAAGACTGCTGATATAAATTTTACAGCGTCGGGGAGTCAAGCAGAAAAACCCCCCACACTTCATTGGCGAGGGCTTGTGACTCCTTGATTCCGAGTCCATTTGTGTCCATAATTTATAAGTTCCGAAAGGCATTAAAAGTTAGTCCACATCACCACCAAATAGAATTCCGAATAAAGCATGAAACCTAGGGGGTGGGGGGATTTCGCAAAATATCCCCCCTCCCCTCCCATCGGGCCATGGCAGTGCAACACACGTTTTCGTCAGTGGTGGTGTTGTAACTGTTGTTTATAACTTATGATAAGGATATGGCGTATGCCTACCATTCTCAACTGAACAACACTTTTTTCTGAAGCCTACATTCCTACTTTTTCGCAAGTGAACAGTCCACTCGAAAGTAAACCACAATTAAACAAACCATAAAATTTATTTATTTTTGAAAGATGTCCATGAAACCTTTCCAACATTCGTTGTAAACATCACAATTTCATGATTGGGAGTTCTGTATGTAGTCAAGATTCTATAGTGCTCAACGA
>CM062293.1:457979711-458051671 GCA_031216915.1 Pictodentalium vernedei | reverse complement strand
TCGCCAAGTCCTTTTCGGTAGTTTTGGGTGGATTTTGGTGATTTGGGTAAATTATCAGTTCTATTTGCGCAATTAGATTTACTCACGTTGAATCGAACACACCCCCATCCTATTAGAGGATTTGAGGTCACACAGCAACCACGTGCCAACATAGAAACTAAGATGGCGGCCTCCAGTACACAAAATGGACATTAGAAACGTGTCATCCTAACAACATGCGCACACTTACACCATGTATCACTATGGTAATGACATCACAACATGGCAACTCGCGCGGGATAGCATGATAACCAAACATGACGAAACTGGATCCCATGATATGACATTAAGAATGTTTTTATCATGAATCAAGTACTTATGACTCAATAATACCACATACCAAATTTGGCTCAAATCGGACCATCAGTTCAGAAAACAGAAATTTCGGGCTGGGCGAAAAATCTTGTCCCTCTCATTACAAAGGCAAATAAATATTGCTCCATGAACTTTATTTGGACAAACATGATTCTACACCTCAAAAGGAAACTCCATACCAAATATCAAGTCAATGTACCCAATGGTTCATTAAAAGATCCCCACAGTAAGAGGGCTGGGCAAGCTGATTTGAACAAAACATAATGCGATGTCAAAACAAGAAATCACCTCAAACTTAACTGAAATCAGTTCAGCGGTTGGGGGGACGGGGGGGGGGGGGGGGGTGCAAACACCATGTTTACGGATGTTGGATAATGGCCGGCGCACGGCAAGTGATCACTATAACTCATCCCGACTTTCAGTCACGTAAAATAAAAAAAAATGTTGACATGCATTTGGTGAGACCACAATTTCGTTATCCAAAAATACCCTAATTTTTCATATATCCTTTATATGAAATCACTTGTTGCAAGTATATGATAAAATCAAGGTTTTTAATAAGTTTTTAAAAACTGCTTTTTCTTTTTTAAACTAGACTCTTCAAGTGTCGAATAAACAGGTTGATTTTTTCTAGTATTCACTACACTACTTGTATCATCTATCATTACTGTCAAGCGTTCTTGTGTCTTTGTCATTCTATTATAATTATTTTCTGTGTTGTTTAACCCTCTACACAATGCACCAGCTGTGGCAGAAACTCGATAAAAGTGGAGGGGCTCACATTTACAAGGCTACCATTGTTCAGCCCAATAGGAGGAAAAGTTACAATCGTATGTCGGTAAATGTACCATGATACACAATAGTGTCTTGTTTAGGTGGACATGCCGCGGTGTGGTCACTGTCTTGTCCATTTCTTCTAATTCAATCGTCTTCCAACCTGAAGGCTAGCCTTCGGGTTGGAAGATGGCAGAAGATACGGACTGAAGCGGACGAAGGTGGGTTTCATAAGCCAAATGTTGTTTTGGGTTTGAAAATAATATATAACAGGAATGCCAGTATATTAGCATGTTAGCATACACCCATTTTAACTCTTGATGTAACCACGCAACATGTCTGTGGAAAAAAGTGGAGGGGTAAGTAGCCAAGTATCTCTGTACACCCCTGGTTCTGCAACCTTTGCAATGCACAGGGTATCAGAATTTGTTAGGCTTTCCCAGACTCTTGTTATTCTTCTTTTTTCAAAAAATTCTATTTTTATTTTTTTACAAATTTTTAAAAAAATATTTTGTCTGTTGCACTGCTCAAAAACAATCTGTACGATTTCAACCAAATTTGGCATACTTATGTAATGCCATAAAATCTAGTTATTTTACTGACTGTTTTTTGAGGGATTCACATGATATGGTTTTGTTGAAGTCGTTCAACTGCTTAATTTGCAAATTATGCTGGTGGATGCGTGCGATCCACTATGTAAATGGTTATTTATTTATTCATCTATTAGTGTTTAAGGTCACATACTTCTGTATAATGACTAATCATAACCACAACATGGAGATAAAGTCAACGGCAGTCAATCGTTTAAACCCCATGTTGCCTATTTTAGAGGACATGCACACCAAGCACGGGTCCTATTTTACCAGTAACTGGGTCCTATTTTACCAGTGAAGCAGAGCTTGTTTACTACAGTAAACAAGCACTGCTTCACTTCCGTAGGGGATGTAAATGGTTAATCATTTTACTTCATAACTGGTAATGACATGTTTATGATCTTATTGTTTTCTCGACATGATATAGACTCAGATGCTGATATGGCATTAAATACCAATAAATAGTGGTTATATACACCAAAAAACTTTGTGAATTATTATTTTAAAGAATTAATTTCATTAACGAAAGTAATTCTCAACAGTAATAATAGAAAATAGAAAATGTTTCAGACCTGTTTCATTTATTACTTGTTTTAAAGAAGTACAGTGGAGCCCACTTAATTGGATATCTTTGTTAATTGAATATAATTTCCCAACACAAAACCATTTACCATACCTCCGGTACAAATTTGACCTGTTAATTGAATATAGGTTATGGAGTCAACTTCTGTTAATTGAATAAAAAAATCTTGTAACCTGTCGAGAAGTTACCCTGACTATCCCCAGTTTTTCTTTGTTTATAGACCTATTTGGCCTCAGTACATCCAATACAGTCATTTAATCTATTATATCTTGTTTGACAGAGCTCATGGAGCTCTGTCAAACAAGATATAATAGAATAAAAGCTAAGTTTATCTCCAGAATACAGGAACTTGACAATCCCTGTTAACTGAATACTCCTGTTAATTGAATAATTTTTATTGGCAAAGTGACTATTCAATTAACAGGGTTCCACTGTATATGGAGTTTGGTTTCAGGTTCGTACCGATGGTCAGTGACCTGGGAACACTGCCAGAAACTTTTATCTCTTTCCCCACCATGTCACAAAATTTAGAGCTTCATACCGGGTGAGTAGGAAATAGGATTATTTATTTATTTATTGATGTTTAAGGTCACATATTTATGCACAATGGCTGAGCATGACCGTGACAGTTTTACGGGTGGAGGAAGCCGGAGTACCCAGAGAGAACCACCGAGCAATGACGAGCAGCTGCCAGCTCCCCAACATTGTAACTCCGCACTGCAGCACTGGCAGGGTTAGATTGGTTGAAGACATGCGTACCATCGACGTGCAGTATGCCTTAGTACACAGCGTCATCGTGCCCCCACGCGGGCAATGGAGATGAAGTGTCTTGCCCAAGGACACAACGCGGTTGCCGCAGGTGGGATTTGAACCGAGGACCTCTCGGCTTGCAGCATGCACCTCTACCTACTGGGCCACTGCACTCCCCGTAGGAAATAGGAAACCACAAATATGTTAGATCATTATTTATTTTGTCAATTCTTTAATAAAAACAGTTTCAAAAAAGATGTTAAATAGCACATAATCTCATTTTCACATGAGCTAATAAGATGTAAACAGAGAAGCACAAAGTTCACCAAATGATTATTAATCCTTCAACTGACATAAATTAATGAAAAAACTGGCCAATACTTTTCACATAAAACACTATTCAAATTTCTCATTTTTTGTTTCAAAAAAATAGTTTAATCCTTTACCTGACATGGAAAGCAGACGACACTTGCAAAAAAAACAAATTCTTGAATAACTAATTTTTTTCATTTTTTGTCTCAAAAACAAAGGTTATGACCCATCGTTGAAACGATCTCGCCGAGCTCTGTCCAACGAGGGGCCATAACCTATGTTTTTGAGACAAAAAATGAAAAAAATAATGAAAATTAATTGGTGATTTTTGAGAATAGCGCTGGCCGGTTTTGGCCATTACACTGGGTAAAGGGTTAAGACTCCTTATTGGAGTGTGCCCACAGAGCTTGTTCCAATGAGGAATCGTAAGGTATTTTTTGAGTCAAAAAATGGAAATTTTAGTTTGTCAAGAATTTTGTACATGTCTGCTATTCGTCTTTGGTAAAGGGTTAACCATTAACCCTTAAGAGGGCTGAAGATTTTTATACATTTTCACTATATGTTGAAAGTGTACCTCCTGTAGCTTTGCAGTTATTTCTAGTCAAGTCTTGGCTGCCTACAGAGGCAGCCAAGACTTGCCTAGAAACAACTGACAGGGTACTTAGAAAACATGTTTTAAGTTCATCCAAACAATACATGCTTGGACACCTGTTCCTCTGCATTAAAAAAGTTATCAAAGTTGGAATTAGCCCCTTAAGGGTTAAAGTTGTAAGACTGTAGCCTAACAACAGGTGCTCCACCCTTTTATCATTCATCTTTGGAGACAATTATCAAATTCCCATAGCAGCAACTCCAAGTCAAATCTTGCCAGCTTGTGTACATGCCACTACAAACTTCTTCCAAGCCATTACACATACAAACTCCCTCATATGATAATACTGGAAAACTGCCTGGTCTTTAAGGGCTAATCTTATGGTGACCGAACAATGCTTCCATCTATTTGTGGCTGCAGTGAAAATAAATATTTCAGTCATTTAAAATTTCAATGGCTCATTCTAAGAGATTTGAATAACTGATAACGTGTTATGTTGCATTCTGTTCAATTGGACTTGGAAGGACCTTTCTAATAGTTTGTAACATTCAGCTTCAAAAAAGAAAAAAAAGAATTATGGCACTGAAAACACTTTTAGTGTTGATGAAACAATCACCTGTCTTGAAGAACAATTTAGTAAAAAAACATCTGAAGAAACAAGCCAGCTTGCAGTCTAAAAAATCAAAAATAAACAATGCAAAGAGAGGCTTTTCTCCCACCACTTCCTATGCAAGATATCCGTGTCCCATGTGAGAAGGCCATGTGAGCTAGATATCTATCTCACATGGCCCACGTGACCGGCTTATTACCATATTTACTGAGCGCAGGACTATTCAATCATCGCACGTTCTCCTGTAAACAAACAACATGGTGTCACATTTCTGAAATATTAGCAGAGAAATGTTTGTCGAAGAAAATACAAATAAAAACCCAGACCCCAAAACCAAAGGACACTTGACTCTTTTATATGAATTTTTGGATGAATGCCGTTATGAGTGGAGTGAGCTGAAATTCCCATCAAAAAGTTTTGTGAATACATTGCAGAATTCATATGACGTCATTGGAATGTGTCAATGGTCATTTTGCTACAAATCCTTAACCCCTGTCTTGCTGGTGTAGGGAATTAATTTCGAGGTATATACCTGTGGTATATACAGAATTTTTGTGTGCTCTTTCCGATAAGCACATCATTTTTTTTCATTTTCAGAAATGGACAACAAAATTGTTTGATATAGCTGCACATGCCCCTGAATTACTTTTGATGACCTCAAGAGTGTTTTGATAGGGGGAGAAAAATTATCCCTGATGGGGGTGGGGGTGAAATGGTTAAATTATCAAAATATCTTGCCCTCTAGGTGAGATTTCCCACATCTCAAACCCTCATCCATCAGGGATAATAATATTCTCCACGCTCTCTCACACACCCTTCCCCTCCAGAAAAACAAGCAGTCTGCAAAGTCAGTAGGAAATGCTCCCACACACTGATATATATCAGTGCTTGCCCAAGAGGCTCAGTGGCATGGTGGGGAATTGGTTAAATATGGGATGTGTAGCCAAAAATGTGCACTTTTTTCCTGACTTGAAGGCAGTAGAAGAGACCAATCATATGAGGGAATCATAGGTCACATGTCATCTTAAGAGTAAACAATCCTCCCTGCTAATTCCCAATCAATAAGATTGCATTGCTAGGAACCCATGGGAAATACAAATTTTGGATGAAGGCATTTGAGTCATCACTCCACCAGTGATTCTTTGGTGGCTTATTGTTCTGGAAAAGGTATAAGGTAGTTTTCTCGGTGTCAGATCATTGTTTCCTACAAAAACAAGACATACTGCTACCATCTCAACCCTTTCACCAACTTTATGACCAGGACCTGCCAGGACTATTCACGAAAATTACCATTCACATTTTATTATATTTTCAATTTTTTCCTAAAAAAAATAGTTCAGGACCCTTCATTGGAACGAGCTAAATAAGGCAAAAAATGAATTTTTTTTAGTTGTTCAAGAATTTTATTTGCATATGACGTCTATTTATGTTAACTGGTAGAGTGCTAAATTATTTTCGGCCTTCAAATCTTGTACACATGTCTTTGCCTTGTTACAATTTATGGGAGAGTGCCCTTGGGCACTCTCCCATAAATTTTAACAAGGCAAACCCTTACAGACTAAATGATATCACCTCAAAGATAATACAAAGCACATTGACTGAATATGAGCCTTCAAACGGTGGTACCTGCACTTCAGAATAAAGCCCAAATATGGGCTTCCAGCACTCTACCAGTTAAGGATAGGGTTAAAACCATTAACAATTTCTGATAGTTCATTCCATTTTTAAAACATAGTACTATCAGAAATGGGAGGTGAGAAAAAGCATAAGAAAATTTTACCTATATTTTTGAACACTGAACCCTGGGAAGATATCAAGAGATACAGGATATCAACTGTTTTTGAGTGGATACTGAAAATTATTTCATGAGTGATCGAGACAAATGTCTATTTTTCTTAATTATTACCATATGTCTCAGTCACGAGTGAGATAATTTTCAATATCCACTCAAAAACACCAGATTTTCTTTTCACGATACTTTTTTTTATTATAAGAATCAGTTCATTCCTATCGATAATTTCACTCGTTTAAACCTTGAATTGATGCATGAAAGTAAACAGCTGATCGCTGCCTATAATAGTCCGGCCTCCATTGTGCATTGCTATGCGGAACTGATTTAATCGATACTCAGAACAGGTAGCATCTCATCTTGCGATCTGATTCAATTGGCAGACTTCATGTATCAATTCAAGGTGAATACATGTTGAATTATTGCTGGAAATGATCGGTATCCACTCAAAAACACTAGATTTCCTTTTTCATTATTCGTTTTTAGAACAAACTGATCATTTCCAGTGATAATTTGACTTTTATTCACCTTGAAGTGATGCTTTGAAAGCCACCCTTTTGGTTGATACCGTGAAAGTGAAAATTACAAAATCTTCAGTGGGGGATACGATTTCTGTCTTTACGCTATTTTTTCGATAATCTATCGTTTTGCATATAATAAAAGTTAAAAAATTTATAGTAATTTATATATTTTTTATACTTACCAATGACCCAGACATAGCTGGTGCTAACTCTTAAAATATAGGGCCAAACACAAATTTTGCCCCCCAATCCCCAAAATTTGCATCTAAAACTAAAGAAAACATGTCCTGAAAGGCCCTCCACACTTCGCCCCTACTGCGCATGCGCAGTGTCAAGGACATTCCGAAATTGGCGCCATTAATCATTCTAATAACCAGTGCCTGGTAAGCGCTATGTACTCAGCGGGGAGGCAAGAGTTCCCAACTCCTGGGAGGGCCATCCCCGTCTGGGTCATTGGTAAGTATAAAAAATATATAAATTACTATAAATTTTTTAACATTTTTATACTGTACCAATGACCCAGACATAGCTGAATAGTAAAAAGGCTGGAGGGCCAAGGACATAGAGCAAAATGGAATACGCTCAATAAAATAAAATAGAGTCATCCCCTGTAGGGAAAAAGAAGTAATAGGCCTTACATGTATCTTTCTTATTTATGATAAATTAGAAAGATACAACACCTTCCAAAATTGAGCTTCATACATCCATGTACTCTATTAATATCCAATATAATCCTTATACTAATAATTTTTAAAGTAAGCCAATAAATAAAGTAAGTCTAGAGAATAGAGACTCTTATACTCCTAAAAGTGTCTGAGGATTGCATAATCATGTCCGTTGACATATGCAATATTCAAAAGCTATACTTTAAAAACTAAGACTTGAATGAATTTTAAAAACCTAAACTTCTCACTAAACAACCATCCCAATAACAGCTCAGAATTACTAACTCCGGAGGAGGTATCCCCTTGTTTTCATAGTAAAACAGGTGACCCAAGGGAACACCCTCCCCCCGCCCCCCCTTTTTCTTGCCCTGGGTCAAATAGCCCAGAGCGAAGAGGGCAGCCGAACGGAGACACTGCCGAAACAGACAGCCTACCTAGCTATAGTAGCAACTGTTAAGTGAATGACATTCTGAGCAGTAGATAATAGACCTAACAATAGAGGCCTCCAGAAATGGACTCGATATTTCTAAGATAAAATTCATGAATGTGGATGGCTGAGCGCAATGAGCGGCCTTCAAAAATCTATAATAGCGACACTATTAATGTAAGCCCAAGAAGTAGAAGAACTCTTATTTCATGAGCCGAAATCTTAAGCACAACTGCTAAGTCAATGATATACCATAAGCAGTACCGATAGTTAATAGAATCCATTAACAATAAAATGGAGCGTAACGTCCTTCTACTAGACATCAAAGACAGAAGAAGCTTACGCCCTTTGTAATAAACAGATATCTGTTTATAAATACATAAACTGTACCCGGAAAGAGTAAAGGCCTATGCCCATACGAAGACGGAAGGACCTTAAAATAATAGGTTCCGGATAATAGGAGCCTAACTCTTATGCAACAATCCAACCTAAATAGTAACGGAAGTATTGATTCCGAAACTATGAAAGTGAAAATCATCCATCGATAGTGCATGAAACTCACTGACTCTACAGTAAAAGAGAAACCAACAGAATTACTGTCTAAAAGGTCAGAATTTGAAAACTACTGTTTCCAGAGGCTCAAATGATTACTTAGCTTAATAAGAACCGAAGTTAAAATCCGTATAGGAATTTAATCTAAAGATTCTAAGTCTATTTATCAAAAAGTTACTAACTGACTTAGATAAAGAGACAAAAGACTCAATTGTAAACTATCGTAGAGTGCATAGGTATGAGGTAACATAAACCTATAACCTAAATAATAACAGGCTGCAGTAGATCTTGTGAAACAAGTATACTAAAAAATAGCAATGAGTAGTATGGAGGGATCAACAATATGAACATAATGATCCCTACACCACGACGGAAGAGCCTCCACTTTAGCCGCATAGAATAGCGAAGAAGAGGATCTCCTATAGTAAGAAATCGCGTCCAAAGCTCGTCCAGTACAGTGCTTACAATGCAATACGGACCACACAACGGAATACATGAAGGTTGTGACCTTGCTGGTTGTGATAAAGATGACACAATTTACCCAGTGAAAAAGATCCTCACATAGAGGAAGATTTCACGTTAAGACCCACAGTAGACAAGAGAGTAAATTACTCATGATCTCTGTGAAGATAGAGATGCTATCAACAGAAATGTATTGTGGTTGTTTATCTTAGCAATACCTGCTAAAACAACAGCGCCGGAGGATACGCGTATCCTATCATTCCGTCCTATAGATCAATAGAGCGTTAACAATATTAGCTCAGAGATCTGGACAAGCCAACACATACGTCTGCAATTGATTAGCAAGCTGTGTCATAAATAAATCATCATTGGGCGCTCCCATAGATAGCAAATCTGATTGAATACTTGTTTGTTGAGAGTCCATTCTGACAGCAACAAGCGACCCGTAAGAGAACGGGAGTCCGATAAAACAATCAGACGACCCGGAATATGACGGACCAAAACTGAACTTGGTGTACTATAACCAACAGACGGATTCTTTCCATTAAATTGAATAACGGAAACGAAAGAGTGCCTCCCTGGTTCCGGAGATACGCCACTACTGTCGAATTAAAGGACAGGAATTTGGGCATGCGTTTCTGAATAATGTTCATGCAATGACATAAAGCAAGCCTAAAAAACATTATTCCGCGGAAGTTAAACTGATTGCTAAAAGACTGCGGAACCCAAAGACCCTGGCACTTCGAATCCGTAGGGATCAGTATTATATCCCAATCTGTTTGACTGGCAACCGTCATAACAGCCACACTCGGGTCCGGCAACTGCGGCGGCACTCTCTGAGTCAACCACCGAATGTTTGCCCCAGTCTGAATCTCTTGTAACACTTGATAGACAAGAGAACGTGTAAATCGAGCAATTCATGGATTGCCGAAAAGTTGCCGTCGAAGAGAAGCTCCTCCGAGAACGAAGCGACTCTGAGAGAGTTCTTAACCTTACTATCCACGCGTGTGGATGTAGCTAGGGCTGCGTCACGTCTAACTAACTCCAATCAGCCACTGAAGGGCGGAGTTATACATGAACAAACTACTGCCCTCAAAAGAAATTACATTGAGAATAATATCCCGTAAATCTTTTCTTGAAGACGTAATGATAACGCCTCAGTAAGGCGGATTACGTATAATAAAGCGTCTAAGTTAAGTCTACTATACATAATGTCGTTCCCAACATTGAAATTGGAAAAGACATAAACGGCGAAAAAGAATATATGCAGTCTTTAATCACACCGTCTAGACGCATATGAACTCTCGGTATGCCCTGTTCTGCCAAAATAAACTATTTGTATAAATGATAAAATGGCAGAAATGAGCAACGCGGACAAGAAACTAAACTATCATGCTTAGTAGCAGGCTTGTATATATATATATATAGCGTCGAAAAATAAAACACATGTTGTAATGACAATATTGGACTGCGTCGGTAAGTCAGGGACAATGTCCCTGAACCGATCGAAAAATCCGAGTCCAATGACGCTATAAGTCTCTTATCCAAGATCGCAGCAATGAAGTCCGAAATAATAATCACTGGAAGATAATGCCAGAAGATATGAAAGGCATCTTCCGATACTACTAAAGGGAAAACTCGAAATCTTTCGAATCCCTTTCGCCATCCTGTCGGACCCTATAAAGTGTTCGGTCGTCCGTAGCTGATGCAACCGCGGACCGCACCGACCCAGCGCCGTCGGATAATTCCTGATTCGACCGAGAAACTGTCAATTGCTGGGATGCTGCGAAACAACTGTGCTAACTCGGATAGCACGTCCGTCACTGAGGCCTGAGGAGAAGCGGTCTTACGATGCATTGCCGCTGGAAGCTCCGTGATCGTTACCCCGTGCATACTACCAATATGCGAGCGAACGGAGTGTATAGGCCTCGTGTCCCTTGGCTACCGGATGGCGCGACCTATTCACCGTGGAATCACTGAATGCCGAAACTGATCGGATACTCGAGGTCACGTAGCCAATGTGCGGTCGTGTGCCCTGCTGTGAGGATGAGGAAGCATTAAAGACAGTCTCTCGGACTGTCAATATAACGGAGCGTCCCGACCAACGGACATATGCTCCGAATGTAAAATATCTGAACCACAACATGCGGTCCCCTATGTTGTTGGGCGAGAGAGGGACCTCTCTCGCTCACAGCCCGGACGGACCTGGACAAGCCAGGAACCGTACTAACAGGCTTCCTCCGATCTGTCCTCAATCTGCTGTCACTGGGTGAGTACTAAAGTAATTAAAGTGCTCGCATCACCCAAATCTCCTTCCTAGACCGCAACGGACGAACCCGGCAGCCGAACCATTCGATGAATGTACGCTACACCGGGTGAGCTAGCGAATGTCACTCCGTAGGCGATAGACATATTCCATGAGCACTTATTGCCGCTAACTCTTCATTAACTATGACGACAGAGGCACACTTTTGAAAGACATCTCCATAACTCTTCGAACAAGAAACCAGAAATGCTTGGTTAGCAAGCATAAAATAATAATATATATAGCGTCGTTCAATAATTCGAAAGTTTGTGTGACATTATTGGACTATGTCGGAACTGAGGGACGATGTCCCTGAACCGAACCAAAAATTTCTAAGTCCACCGACGCTATCAGTTTCTTATCCAGCATCGCAGCATTCTGGTCCGACGAAAGAAGCTGTAGAAGACCAAGTCAGATGACATACACAACAGCATATGTTGTTCCGAAAGGGAAAGCTCGAAATCCTCCGAATCCCTTTCGGTATCCCGTCGGACCGGATGAAACTTTCGGACGTCCTTACCCGCTTCCGCGGAGCGTCCCGACCCAGCATCGTCGGATAAAATATATGCGACAGATTCAGTTGATGTTGGGATGCTGCGATAAACTGTGCTATTAAGGAAAGCACGTCCGTTCCCGAGGCCTGTGCAGTAGCGGTCTTACGATGCATTGCCGCCGGAAGCTCCGTGTACGTTGACTCCCGCACACTTCCTATGCGAACGTCCGGAGTCTGCAGGCCTCGTGTCCCTGGCTACCGGATGGTGTGACCTGGACGCCGAAGAATCCTTGATCGGCGAAGCTGGTAATATATCGGCGGTCACGCAGCCAAGGTGCGGTCGTGTGCGCTGACGAGAAGAGGAAGCCTTAGCAGTCTCAGCGGACTGCCTATACAACGGAGCGTCCCGAGCGACGGACGTATGCTCCGCTTGCGACACATTTTGTACCACAACATCTGGGGCCAGATGTTGTTGAACGAGAGAGGGGCCTCTCTCGCTTGCCGTCCGGATGGACCGGAACGAGCTATGAACCGGACTAAAAGGCTTCCTGCATTCTCCCTCCGATCCGCCGTCACTGGGTGTGCATTAGGTTAATTTATAGTGCTCGCATCACCCCAAAATTCCTTCTAGACCGCAACGGACGAACCCGGCTGCCGAACCATTCGGTGAATGGACGCTACACCGGGCGAGCTAGCGGACGTCAAAGGCCGTCGAACCTACTAGGGTCCTCTTAGGCAATTGGCGTATTTACATGAGCACTTTTCCGCTAGCCCTTCATTAATTGTGACGACGGAGGCACACTGTTGGAAGACATCACAGATACATCACCCTAATCTTGATCGTCTGAAATAGAAATTGATAAAGTAGAGTGACCCTGCGGGGAAAGGACCGGAGTGTCCAAATCCCCAACAACATACCGTGACATACGCTTCCCATATTGTCATCGAAATCATACGATACAGAACAGGAGTTAATGCGAGTACACTGACCACATATAGAATGATAATAAAGTCAGAGGAAGACTTCCTCTTAAAACAATTGATCAATATCCTTTCAATGTGAAAAGAAAACAAGTCCTGGTACTCGCACTAACCCCTGGCAATCAAAATACATAATAATAATATGATCCATTAATATAGAAAAAATAATTGAAATCAAAATATTTTGAAAAAATATTTTTTCAGAACAGCCCAAGTTTCTGAAAAGTAACGTTGAGCCCCAATGGATCCCAAGCCTAAGTGTGGACAAAAATTTTAAAAATATTTTAAACCATTTATTCAACACTTACGAACAATAATAATGTATCTAGTTATGATTAAAATAACATCAAGATATTATTATTTAGAAATCCCCCCCCTCACACAGAGGGCTGTTGTAAATGTAAACAATGAGTGTAAAAACACTAAAATAAGACTCCAGGCACCCAGGCCCGAAATCAGTTACCAAAAAAAAAACACTATCTGATGCAAAACAGAGACTTCCAGGGAAGAAACTGCAGAACATCAGATGGTAGATGCAGAACACAACGCCTAACCACCCGTAGGTGAAGACGTAAACATGGGGAAAGAACAGAATTCATTCTGTTATTCAGCTAAAACTCCCAAGAAAATTTAGTAATAATAATTACAAAAACTATGCCAAAAGCATGGGAGAATAGCAAGGGGGAACTTAATAGGACAGGGAGAGAGGAAAACACTTAAAAAACAGTGTAACTAAATAATCAGAATGACAACAAAATGGCTGCTGCCTTGAAAATAGGTAACTTAACATAATTTCATAAAAATTTTTTAAGTTACAGCCCTGATAATATTCTGTCACACATTCTTTTCCTCTCCTCCTTCTCTATCCTCCTTAGAATCACCATTTCACTAATATTTATGTGTCTGGCATCATTTAAACTGAGATTTATAAGCACAAAGATCAGTCAGATGTTAACTGATGAAGGGCCAAACTTAGAATGATTAATGGCGTCAATTTCGGAACGTCCTTGACACTGCGCATGCGCAGTAGGGGCGAAGTGTGGAGGGCCTTTCAGGACATGTTTTCTTTAGTTTTAGATGCAAATTTGGGGGATTGGGGGGCAAAATTTGTGTTTGGCCCTATATTTTAAGAGTTAGCACCAGCTATGTCTGGGTCATTGGTACAGTATAAAAATAATATTATTTCAGTGAATCATCCTGTAATTTGCAGCAAAAGATTTGCGTGTTTGTTCCCTCAGTCCTGCCATCCATCAAAATCACCACCAAACTTGGCATGTCTACTCAGCTCAGCCCAGAGAGTGTCAATGGGGGAGTGTTTCCATATGGGAGTGGCAAAGGGGTAAAAATGTATCATTTACTTCTAACAATCTACTGTTTCAGACTTTGATGGGTGGGGCAGCCTGTAAAAAACACAAATTATGTAATAAATAACACAAAAATACCACAGCTTTATAAATGCACAATTTCACCAAACCAGGTAAAGGAAGTACAAAAAGAAACATATTTCAGTGACCCCTAATTTGTTATAGAATTTAAAGAACCTAAGATGTCCTTCAGACAAAAATTCCTCTGCAGCTTGCTCTTTCATCCTGACATATCTTTAAAATGATTTATATCAATTGATATATAGTCAATTGATCTGTGTTGTATTCCGTCACGTTTACAAGATGAGATCAGCCAGATCAAACGAGATACCTGCAGCATCTCGTTTGATCTGGTCAATCTCATCTCGTCAATGAGACGGAATACAACACAGATTAATTGACTGTTATAGTAATTTGTGTTTATTGTATGACAATTGGTATTTTAAATTGAGCACAACACCTGAAAAGTTAAAAAATTTATAGTAATTTATATATTTTTTATACTTACCAATGACCCAGACATAGCTGGTGCTAACTCTTAAAATATAGGGCCAAACACAAATTTTGCCCCCCAATCCCCAAAATTTGCATCTAAAACTAAAGAAAACATGTCCTGAAAGGCCCTCCACACTTCGCCCCTACTGCGCATGCGCAGTGTCAAGGACGTTCCGAAATTGGCGCCATTTATCATTCTAATAACCAGTGCCTGGTAAGCGCTATGTACTCAGCGGGGAGGCAAGAGTTCCCAACTCCTGGGAGGGCCATCCCCGTCTGGGTCATTGGTAAGTATAAAAAATATATAAATTACTATAAATTTTTTAACATTTTTATACTGTACCAATGACCCAGACATAGCTGAATAGTAAAAAGGCTGGAGGGCCAAGGACATAGAGCCAAATGGAATACGCTCAATAAAATAAAATAGAGTCATCCCCTGTAGGGAAAAGAAGTAATAGGCCTTACATGTATCTTTCTTATTTATGATAAATTAGAAAGATACAACACCTTCCAAAATTGAGCTTCATACATCCATGTACTCTATTAATATCCAATATAATCCTTATACTAATAATTTTTAAAGTAAGCCAATAATAAAGTAAGTCTAGAGAATAGAGACTCTTATACTCCTAAAAGTGTCTGAGAATTGCATAATCATGTCCGTTGACATATGCAATATTCAAAAGCTATACTTTAAAAACTAAGACTTGAATGAATTTTATAAACTTAAACTTCTCACTAAACAACCATCCCAATAACAGCTCAGAATTACTAACTCCGGAGGAGGTATCCCCTTGTTTTCATAGTAAAACAGGTGACCAAAGGGAACACCCTCCCCCCCCCCCTTTTTCTTGCCCTGGGTCAAATAGCCCAGAGCGAAGAGGGCAGCCGAACGGAGACACTGCCGAAACAGACAGCCTACCTAGCTATAGTAGCAACTGTTAAGAGAATGACATTCTGAGCAGTAGATAATAGACCTAACAAAAGAGGCCTCAAGAAATTGACTCGATATTTCTAAGATAAAATTCATGAATGCGGATGGCTGAGCGCAATGAGCGGCCTTCAAAAATCTATAATAGCGACACTATTAATGTAAGCCCAAGAAGTAGAAGAACTCTTACTTCATGAGCCGAAATCTTAAGCACAACTGCTAAGTCAATGATATACCATAAGCAGTACCGATAGTTAAAAGAATCCATTAACAATAAAATGGAGCGTAACGTCCTTCTACTAGACATCAAAGACAGAAGAAGCTTACGCCCTTGTAATAAACAGATATCTGTTTATAAATACATAAACTGTACCCGGAAAGAGTAAAGGCCTATGCCCATATGAAGACGGAAGGACCTTAAAATAATAGGTTCCGGATAATAGGAGCCTAACTCTTATGCAACAATCCAACCTAAATAGTAACGGAAGAATTGATTCCGAAACTATGAAAGTGAAAATCATCCATCGATAGTGCATGAAACTCACTGACTCTACAGTAAAAGAGAAACCAACAGAATTACTGTCTAAAAGGTCAGAATTTGAAAACTACTGTTTCCAGAGGCTCAAATGATTACTTAGCTAAATAAAAACCGAAGTTAAAATCCGTATAGGAATTTAATCTAAAGATTCTAAGTCTATTTATCAAAAAGTTACTAACTGACTTAGATAAAGAGACAAAAGACTCAATTGTAAACTATCGTAGAGTGCATAGGTATGAGGTAACATAAACCTATAACCTAAATAATAACAGGCTGCAGTAGATCTTGTGAAACAAGTATACTAAAAAGTTAAAAAATTTATAGTAATTTATATATTTTTTATACTTACCAATGACCCAGACATAGCTGGTGCTAACTCTTAAAATATAGGGCCAAACACAAATTTTGCCCCCCAATCCCCAAAATTTGCATCTAAAACTAAAGAAAACATGTCCTGAAAGGCCCTCCACACTTCGCCCCTACTGCGCATGCGCAGTGTCAAGGACGTTCCGAAATTGGCGCCATTTATCATTCTAATAACCAGTGCCTGGTAAGCGCTATGTACTCAGCGGGGAGGCAAGAGTTCCCAACTCCTGGGAGGGCCATCCCCGTCTGGGTCATTGGTAAGTATAAAAAATATATAAATTACTATAAATTTTTTAACATTTTTATACTGTACCAATGACCCAGACATAGCTGAATAGTAAAAAGGCTGGAGGGCCAAGGACATAGAGCAAAATGGAATACGCTCAATAAAATAAAATAGAGTCATCCCCTGTAGGGGAAAGAAGTAATAGGCCTTACATGTATCTTTCTTATTTATGATAAATTAGAAAGATACAACACCTTCCAAAAATTGAGCTTCATACATCCATGTACTCTATTAATATCCAATAATCCTTATACTAATAATTTTTAAAGTAAGCCAATAATAAAATAAGTCTAGAGAATAGAGACTCTTATACTCCTAAAAGTGTGTGAGAATTGCATAATCATGTCCGTTGACATATGCAATATTCAAAAGCTATACTTTAAAAACTAAGACTTGAATGAATTTTATAAACTTAAACTTCTCACTAAACAACCATCCCAATAACAGCTCAGAATTACTAACTCCGGAGGAGGTATCCCCTTGTTTTCATAGTAAAAAACAGGTGACCCAAGGGAACACCCTCCCCCCCCCCCCCTTTTCTTGCCCTGGGTCAAATAGCCCAGAGCGAAGAGGGCAGCCGAACGGAGACACTGCCGAAACAGACAGCCTACCTAGCTATAGTAGCAACTGTTAAGTGAATGACATTCTGAGCAGTAGAGAATAGACCTAACAATAGAGGCCTCCAGAAATGGACTCGATATTTCTGAGAAAAAATTCATGAATGGATGGCTGAGCGCAATGAGCAGCCTTCAAAAATCTATAATAGCAACACTATTAATGTAAGCCCAAGAAGTAGAAGAACTCTTACTTCATGAGCCGAAATCTTAAGCACAACTGCTAAGCCAATGATATACCATAAGCAGTACGCTAGTTAATAGAATCCATTAACAATAAAATGGAGCGTAACGTCCTTCTACTAGACATCAAAGACAGAAGAAGCTTACGCCCTTGTAATAAACAGATATCTGTTTATAAATACATAAACTGTACCCGGAAAGAGTAAAGGCCTATGCCCATACGAAGACGGAAGGACCTTAAAATAAAAGGTTCCGGATAATAGGAGCCTAACTCTTATGCAACAATCCAACCTAAATAGTAACGGAAGTATTGATTCCGAAACTATGAAAGTGAAAATCATCCATCGATAGTGCATGAAACTCACTGACTCTACAGTAAAAGAGAAACCAACAGAATTACTGTCTAAAAGGTCAGAATTTGAAAACTACTGTTTCCAGAGGCTCAAATGATTACTTAGCTAAATAAGAACCGAAGTTAAAATCCGTATAGGAATTTAATCTAAAGATTCTAAGTCTATTTATCAAAAAGTTACTAACTGACTTAGATAAAGAGACAAAAGACTCAAATGTAAACTATCGTAGAGTGCATAGGTATGAGGTAACATAAACCTATAACCTAAATAACAACAGGCTGCAGTAGATCTTGTGAAACAAGTATACTAAAAAATAGCAATGAGTAGTATGGAGGGATCAACCATATGAACATAATGATCCCTACACCACGACGGAAGAGCCTCCACTTTAGTCGCATAGAATAGCGAAGAAGAGGATCTCCTATAGTAAGAAATCGCGTCCAAAGCTCGTCCAGTACAGTGCTTACAATGCAATATGGACCACACAACGGAATACATGAAGGTTGCGACCTTGCTGGTTGTGATAAAGATGACACGATTTACCCAGTGAAAAAAGATCCTCACATAGAGGAAGATTTCACGTTAAGATCCACAGTAGACAAGAGAGTAAATTACTCATGATCTCTGTGAAGATAGAGATGCTATCAACAGAAATGTATTGTGGTTGTTTATCTTAGCAATACCTGCTAAAACAACAGCGCCGGAGGATACGCGTATCCTATCATTCCGTCCTATAGATCAATAGAGCGTTAACAGTATTAGCTCAGAGATCTGGACAAGCCAACACATACGTCTGCAATTGATTAGCAAGCTGTGTCATAAATAAAACATCATTGGGCGCTCCCATAGATAGCAAATCTGATTAAATACTTGTTTGTTGAGAGTCCATTCTGACAGCAACAAGCGACCCGTAAGAGAACGGGAGTGCGATAAAACAATCAGACGACCCAGAATATGACGGACCAAAACTGAACTTGGTGTAGTATAACCAACAGACGGATTCTTTCCATTAAATTGAATAACGGAAACGAAAGAGTGCCTCCCTGGTTCCGGAGATATGCCACTACTGTCGAATTAAAGGACAGGAATTTGGGCATGCGTTTCTGAATAATGTTCATGCAATGACATAAAGCAAGCCTAAAAAACATTATTCCGCGGAAGTTAAACTGATAGTTAAAAGACTGCGGAACCCAAAGACCCTGGCACTTCGAATCCGTAGGGATCAGTATATATCCCAATCTGTTTGACTGGCAACCGTCATAACAGCCACACTCGGGTCCGGCAACTGCGGCGGCACTCTCTGAGTCAACCACCGAATGTTTGCCCCAGTCTGAATCTCTTGTAACACTAGATAGACAAGAGAATGTATAAATCAAGCAATTCATGGATTGCCGGAAAGTTGCCGTCGAAGAGAAGCTCCTCCGAGAACGAAGCGACTCTGAGAGAGTTCTTAACCTACTATCCACGCGTGGATGTAGCTAGGGCTGCATCACGTCTAACCAACTCCAATCAGCCACTGAAGGGCGGAGTTATACGTGAACAAACTACTGCCCTCAAAAGAAATTACATTGAGAATAATATCCCGTAAATCTTTTCTTGAAGACGTAATGATAACGCCTCAGTAAGGCGGATTACGTATAATAAAGCGTCTAAGTTAAGTCTACTATACATAATGTCATTCCCAACATTGAAATTGGAAAAGACATAACGGCGAAAAGAATATATGCAGTCTTTAATCACACCGTCTAGACGCATATGAACTCTCGGTATGCCCTGCTCTGCCAAAATAAACTATATGTAAAAAAGATAAAATGGCAGAAATGAGCCACGCGGACAAGAAACTAAACTATCATGCTTAGTAGCAGGCTTGTATATATATATAAATATATAGCGTCGAAAAATAAAACACATGTTGTAATGACAATATTGGACTGCGTCGGTAAGTCAGGGACAAAGTCCCTGTACCGATCGAAAAATCCGAGTCCAATGACGCTATAAGTCTCTTATCCAAGATCGCAGCAATGAAGTCCGAAAAATAATCACTGGAAGAAATGCCAGAAGATAAGAAAGGCATCTTCCGATACTACTAAAAGGAAAACTCGAAATCTTTCGAATCCCTTTCGCCATCCTGTCGGACCCTATAAAGCGTTCGGTCGTCCGTAGCTTGATGCAACCGCGGACCGCACCGACCCAGCGCCGTCGGATAATTCCTGATTCGACCGAGAAACCGTCAATTGCTGGGATGCTGCGAAACAACTGTGCTAACTCGGATAGCACGTCCGTCACTGAAGCCTGAGGAGCAGCGGTCTTACGATGCATTGCCGCAGGAAGCTCCGAGATCGTTACCCCGTGCATACTTCCAATATGCGAGCGAACGGAGTGTATAAGCCTCATGTCCCTTGGCTACCGGATGGCGCGACCTATTCGCTGTGGAATCACTGAATGCCGAAACTGATCGGATACTCGAGGTCACGTAGCCAATGTGCGGTCGTGTGCCCTGCTGTGAGGATGAGGAAGCATTAAAGACAGTCTCTCGGACTGTCAATATAACGGAGCGTCCCGAGCAACGGACATATGCTCCGAATGTAAAATATCTGAACCACAACATGCGGTCCCCTATGTTGTCGGCTTCCTCCGATCTGTCCTCAATCTGCCGTCACTGGGTGAGTACTAAAGTAATTAAAGTGCTCGCATCACCCAAATCTCCTTCGTAGACCGCAACGGACGAACCCGGCAGCCGAACCATTCGATGAATGTACGCTACACCGGGTGAGCTAGCGAATGTCACTCCGTAAGCGATAGACATATTCCATGAGCACTTATTGCCGCTAACTCTTCATTAACTATGACGACAGAGGCACACTTTTGAAAGACATCTCCATAACTCTTCGAACAAGAAACCAGAAATGCTTGGATAGCAAGCATAAAATAATAATATATATAGCGTCGTTCAATAATTCGAAAGTTTGTGTGACATTATTGGACTATGTCGGAACTGAGGGA
The DNA here is from genome assembly GCA_031216915.1 of Pictodentalium vernedei. Lineage (NCBI taxonomy): Eukaryota > Metazoa > Mollusca > Scaphopoda > Dentaliida > Dentaliidae > Pictodentalium > Pictodentalium vernedei. The sequence continues at coordinate 458,030,772 of CM062293.1, read as the reverse complement.
CGATGTCCCTGAACCGAACCAAAAATTTCTAAGTCCACCGACGCTATCAGTTTCTTATCCGGCATCGCAGCATATGTTGTTCCGAAAGGGAAAGCTTGAAATCCACCGAATCCCTTTCGGTATCCCATCGGACCGGATGAAACTTTCGGACGTCCGTACCCGCTTCCGCGGAGCGTCCCGACCCAGCATCGTCGGATAAAATATATGCGACAGATTCAGTTGATGCTGGGATGCTGCGATAAACTGTGCTATTAAGGAAAGCACATCCGTTCCCGAGGCCTGTGCAGTAGCGGACTTACGATGCATTGCCGCTGGAAGCTCCGTGTACGTTGACTCCCGCACACTTCCTATGCGAACATCCGGAGTCTGCAGGCCTCGAGTCCCCGGCTACCGACCCAGCGCTGTCGGATAATTGTCGGCTGCTGGGATGCTGCGATAAGCTGTGCTATGTGCACAAGAATGTCCGGCGTCGAGACCTGCGGAGGCGCAGTCTATCGCTGCTTCGCCGAGGGCAGCTCCGCATCAGATGGCTCCCGCATACTTTTCCTATGCGAACGTCCGGAGTCCATCTGTCTCGAATCCCTGGCTGCCGGATGGTGTGACCTGGTCGCCGAAGAATCCTTGATCGGCGAAGCTGGTAATATATCGGCGGTCACGCAGCCAAGGTGCGGTCGTGTGCGCTGACGAGAAGAGGAAGCCTTAGCAGTCTCAGCGGACTGCCTATACAACGGAGCGTCCCGAGCGACGGACGTATGCTCCGCTAACTACACATTTGTACCACAACATCTGGGGCCAGATGTTGTTGAACGAGAGAGGGGCCTCCCTCGCTTGCCGTCCGGATGGACCGGAACGAGCTATGAACCGGACTAAAAGGCTTCCTCCGTTCTCCCTCCGATCCGCCGTCACTGGGTGTGCATTAAGTTAATTTTATAGTGCTCGCATCACCCCAAAATTCCTTCTAGACCGCAACGGACGAACCCGGCTGCCGAACCATTCGGTGAATGGACGCTACACCGGGCGAGCTAGCGGACGTCAAAGGCCGTCGAACCTACTAGGGTCCTCTTAGGCAATTGGCGTATTACATGAGCACTTTTCCGCTAGCCCTTCATTAATTGTGACGACGGAGGCACACTGTTGGAAGACATCACAGATACATCACCCTAATCTTGATCGTCTGAAATAGAAATTGATAAAGTAGAGTGACCCTGCGGGGAAAGGACCGGAGTGTCCAAATCCCCAACAACATACCGTGACATACGCTTCCCATATTGTCATCGAAATCATACGATACAGAACAGGAGTTAATGCGAGTACACTGACCACATATAGAATGATAATAAGGTCAGAGGAAGACTTCCTCTTAAAGCAATTGATCAATATCCTTTCAATGTGAAAAGAAAACAAGTCCTGGTACTCGCACTAACCCCTGGCAATCAAAATACATAATAATAATATGATCCATTAATATAGAAAAAATAATTGAAATCAAAATATTTTGAAAAAATATTTTTTCAGAACAGCCCAAGTTTCTGAAAAGTAACGTTGAGCCCCAATGGATCCCAAGCCTAAGTGTGGACAAAAATTTTAAAAATATTTTAAACAATTTTTTCAACACTTATGAACAATAATAATGTATCTAGTTATGATTAAAATAACATAAAGATATTATTATTTAGAAATCCCCCCCTCACACAGAGGGCTGTTGTAAATGTAAACAATGAGTGTAAAAACACTAAAATAAGACTCCAGGCACCCAGGCCCGAAATCAGTTACCAAAAATACACCATCTGATGCAAAACAGAGGCTTCCAGGGAAGAAACTGCAGAACATCAGATGGTAGATGCAGAACACAACGCCTAACCACCCGTAGGTGAAGACGTAAACATGGGGAAAGAACAGAATTCATTCTGTTATACAGCTAAAACTCCCAAGAAATTTTAGTAATAATAATTACAGAAACTATGCCAAAAGCATGGGAGAATAGCAAGGGGGAACTTAAAGGACAGGGAGAGAGGAAAAACACTTGAAAAAACAGTGTAACTAAATAATCAGAATGACAACAAAATGGCTGCTGCCTTGAAAATAGGTAACTTAACATAATTTCATTAAAAAATTTTAAGTTACAGCCCTGATAAAATTCTGTCACACATTCTTTTCCTCTCCTCCTTTTCTATCCTCCTTAGAATCACCATTTCACTAATATTTATGTGTCTGGCATCATTTAAACTGAGATTTAAAAGCACAAAGATCAGTCAGATGTTAACTGATGAAGGGCCAAACTTAGAATGATGAATGGCGCCAATTTCGGAACGTCCTTGACACTGCGCATGCGCAGTAGGGGCGAAGTGTGGAGGGCCTTTCAGGACATGTTTTCTTTAGTTTTAGATGCAAATTTTGGGGATTGGGGGGCAAAATTTGTGTTTGGCCCTATATTTTAAGAGTTAGCACCAGCTATGTCTGGGTCATTGGTACAGTATAAAAATATAGCAATGAGTAGTATGGAGGGATCAACAATATGAACATAATGATCCCTACACCACGACGGAAGAGCCTCCACTTTAGTCGCATAGAATAGCGAAGAAGAGGATCTCCTATAGTAAGAAATTGCGTCCAAACCTCGTCCAGTACAGTGCTTACAATGCAATACGGACCACACAACGGAATACATGAAGGTTGCGACCTTGCTGGTTGTGATAAAGATGACACGATTTACCCAGTGAAAAAAGATCCTCACATAGAGGAAGATTTCACGTTAAGACCCGCAGTAGACAAGAGAGTAAATTACTCATGATCTCTGTGAAGATAGAGATGCTATCAACGGAAATGTATTGTGGTTGTTTATCTTAGCAACACCTGCTAAAACAACAGCGCTGGAGGATACGCGTATCCTATCATTCCGTCCTATAGATCAATAGAGCGTTAACACTATTAGCTCAGAGATCTGGACAAGCCAACACATACGTCTGCAATTGATTAGCAAGCTGTGTCATAAATAAATCATCATTGGGCGCTCCCATAGATAGCAAATCTGATTGAATACTTGTTTGTTGAGAGTCCATTCTGACAGCAACAAGCGACCCTTAAGAGAACGGGAGTCCGATAAAACAATCAGACGACCCGGAATATGACGGACCAAAACTGAACTTGGTGTACTATAACCAACAGACGGATTCTTTCCATTAAATAGAATAACAGAAACGAAGGAGTGCCTCCCTGGTTCCGGAGATACGCCTCTACTGTCGAATTAAAGGACAGGAATTTGGGCATGCGTTTCTGAATAATGTTCATGCAATGACATAAAGCAAGCCTAAAAAACATTATTCCGCGGAAGTTAAACTGATAGCTAAAAGACTGCGGAACCCAAAGACCCTGGCACTTCGAATCCGTAGGGATCAGTATATATCCCAATCTGTTTGACTGGCAACCGTCATAACAGCCACACTCGGGTCCGGCAACTGCAGCGGCACTCTCTGAGTCAACCACCGAATGTTTGCCCCAGTCTGAATCTCTTGTAACACTAGATAGACAAGAGAATGTATAAATCGAGCAATTCATGGATTGCCGGAAAGTTGCCGTCGAAGAGAAGCTCCTCCGAGAACGAAGCGACTCTGAGAGAGTTCTTAACCTTACTATCCACGCGTGTGGAAGTAGCTAGGGCTGCGTCACGTCTAACCAACTCCAATCAGCCACTGAAGGGCGGAGTTATACGTGAACAAACTACTGCCCTCAAAAGAAATTACATTGAGAATAATATCCCGTAAATCTTTTCTTGAAGACGTAATGATAACGCCTCAGTAAGGCGGATTACGTATAATAAAGCGTCTAAGTTAAGTCTACTATACATAATGTCGTTCCCAACATTGAAATTGGAAAAGACATAAACGGCGAAAAAGAATATATGCAGTCTTTAATCACACCGTCTAGACGCATATGAACTCTCGGTATGCCCTGCTCTGCCAAAATAAACTATTTGTAAAAATGATAAAATGGCAGAAATGAGCAACGCGGACAAGAAACTAAACTATCATGCTTAGTAGCAGGCTTGTATATATATATATATATATAGCGTCGAAAATAAAACACATGTTGTAATGACAATATTGGACTGCGTCGGTAAGTCAGGGACAATGTCCCTGTACCGATTGAAAAAACCGAGTCCAATGACGCTATAAGTCTCTTATCCAAGATCGCAGCAATGAAGTCCGAAAAATAATCACTGGAAGAAATGCCAGAAGATATGAAAGGCATCTTCCGATACTACTAAAGGGAAAACTCAAAATCTTTCGAATCCCTTTCGCCATCCTGTCGGACCCTATAAAGCGTTCGGTCGTCCGTAGCTGATGCAACCGCAGACCGCACCGACCCAGCGCCGTCGGATAATTCCTGATTCGACCGAGAAACTGTCAATTGCTGGGATGCTGCGAAACAACTGTGCTAACTCGGATAGCACGTCCGTCACTGAGGCCTGAGGAGAAGCAGTCTTACGATGCATTGCCGCTGGAAGCTCCGTGATCGTTACCCCGTGCATACTTCCAATATGTGAGCGAACGGAGTGTATAGGCCTCGTGTCCCTTGGCTACCGGATGGCGCGACCTATTCGCCGTGGAATCACTGAATGCCGAAACTGATCGGATACTCGAGGTCACGTAGCCAATGTGCGGTCGTGTGCCCTGCTGTGAGGATGAGGAAGCATTAAAGACAGTCTCTCGGACTGTCAATATAACGGAGCGTCCCGACCAACGGACATATGCTCCGAATGTAAAATATCTGAACCACAACATGCGGTCCCCTATGTTGTTGGGCGAGAGAGGAACCTCTCTCGCTCACAGCCCGGACGGACCTGGACAAGCCAGGAACCGGACTAACAGGCTTCCTCCGATCTGTCCTCAATCTGCCGTCACTGGGTGAGTACTAAAGTAATTAAAGTGCTCGCATCACCCAAATCTCCTTCCTAGACCGCAACGGACGAACCCGGCAGCCGAACCATTCGATGAATGTACGCTACACCGGGTGAGCTAGCGAATGTCACTCCGTAAGCGATAGACATATTCCATGAGCACTTATTGCCGCTAACTCTTCATTAACTATGACGACAGAGGCACACTTTTGAAAGACATCTCCATAACTCTTCGAACAAGAAACCAGAAATGCTTGGATAGCAAGCATAAAATAATAATATATATAGCGTCGTTCAATAATTCGAAAGTTTGTGTGACATTATTGGACTATGTCGGAAGTGAGGGACGATGTCCCTGAACCGAACCAAAAATTTCTAAGTCCACCGACGCTATCAGTTTCTTATCCGGCATCGCAGCATATGTTGTTCCGAAAGGGAAAGCTTGAAATCCTCCGAATCCCTTTCGGTATCCCGTCGGACCGGATGAAACTTTCGGACGTCCGTACCCGCTTGCGCGGAGCGTCCCGACCCAGCATCGTCGGATAAAATATATGCGACAGATTCAGTTGATGCTGGGATGCTGCGATAAACTGTGCTATTAAGGAAAGCACGTCCGTTCCCGAGGCCTGTGCAGTAGCGGACTTACGATGCATTGCCGCCGGAAGCTCCGTGTACGTTGACTCCCGCACATTTCCTATGCGAACGTCCGGAGTCTGCAGGCCTCGAGTCCCCGGCTACCGACCCAGCGCTGTCGGATAATTCTCGATCCGACACCGTTTCTGTCGGCTGCTGGGATGCTGCGATAAGCTGTGCTATGTGCACAAGAATGTCCGGCGTCGAGACCTGCGGAGGCGCAGTCTATCGCTGCTTCGCCGAGGGCAGCTCCGCATCAGAGGGCTCCCGCATACTTTTCCTATGCGAACGTCCGGAGTCCATCGGTCTCGAATCCCTGGCTGCCGGATGGTGTGACCTGGTCGCCGAAGAATCCTTGATCGGCGAAGCTGGTAATATATCGGCGGTCACGCAGCCAAGGTGCGGTCGTGTGCGCTGACGAGAAGAGGAAGCCTTAGCAGTCTCAGCGGACTGCCTATACAACGGAGCGTCCCGAGCGACGGACGTATGCTCCGCTAGCGACACATTTTGTACCACAACATCTGGGGCCAGATGTTGTTGAACGAGAGAGGGGCCTCTCTCGCTTGCCATCCGGATGGACCGGAACGAGCTATGAACCGGACTAAAAGGCTTCCTCCGTTCTCCCTCCGATCCGCCGTCACTGGGTGTGCATTAAGTTAATTTTATAGTGCTCGCATCACCCCAAAATTCCTTCTAGACCGCAACGGACGAACCCGGCTGCCGAACCATTCGGTGAATGGACGCTACACCGGGCGAGCTAGCGGACGTCAAAGGCCGTCGAACCTACTAGGGTCCTCTTAGGCAATTGGCGTATTACATGAGCACTTTTCCGCTAGCCCTTCATTAATTGTGACGACGGAGGCACACTGTTGGAAGACATCACAGATACATCACCCTAATCTTGATCGTCTGAAATAGAAATTGATAAAGTAGAGTGATCCTGCGGGGAAAGGACCGGAGTGTCCAAATCCCCAACAACATACCGTGACATACACTTCCCATATTGTCATCGAAATCATACGATACAGAACAGGAGTTAATGCGAGTACACTGACCACATATAGAATGATAATAAAGTCAGAGGAAGACTTCCTCTTAAAACAATTGATCAATATCCTTTCAATGTGAAAAGAAAACAAGTCCTGGTACTCGCACTAACCCCTGGCAATCAAAATACATAATAATAATATGATCCATTAATATAGAAAAAATAATTGAAATCAAAATATTTTGAAAAAATATTTTTTCAGAACAGCCCAAGTTTCTGAAAAGTAACGTTGAGCCCCAATGGATCCCAAGCCTAAGTGTGGACAAAAATTTTAAAAATATTTTAAACAATTTATTCAACACTTACGAACAATAATAATGTATCTAGTTATGATTAAAATAACATAAAGATATTATTTTTTAGAAATCCCCCCCTCACACAGAGGGCTGTTGTAAATGTAAACAATGAGTGTAAAAACACTAAAATAAGACTCCAGGCACCCAGGCCCGAAATCAGTTACCAAAAATACACTATCTGATGCAAAACAGACTTCCAGGGAAGAAACTGCAGAACATCAGATGGTAGATGCAGAACACAACGCCTAACCACCCGTAGGTGAAGACGTAAACACGGGGAAAGAACAGAATTCATTCTGTTATTCAGCTAAAACTCCCAAGAAATTTTAGTAATAATAATTACAGAAACTATGCCAAAAGCATGGGAGAATAGCAAGGGGGAACTTAAAGGACAGGGAGAGAGGAAAACACTTGTAAAAACAGTGTAACTAAATAATCAGAATGACAACAAAATGGCTGCTGCCTTGAAAATAGGTAACTTAACATAATTTCATTAAAAAATTTTAAGTTACAGCCCTGATAATATTCTGTCACACATTCTTTTCCTCTCCTCCTTCTCTATCCTCCTTAGAATCACCATTTCACTAATATTTATGTGTCTGGCATCATTTAAACTGAGATTTAAAAGCACAAAGATCAGTCAGATGTTAACTGATGAAGGGCCAAACTTAGAATGATAAATGGCGCCAATTTCGGAACGGCCTTGACACTGCGCATGCGCAGTAGGGGCGAAGTGTGGAGGGCCTTTCAGGACATGTTTTCTTTAGTTTTAGATGCAAATTTTGGGGATTGGGGGGCAAAATTTGTGTTTGGCCCTATATTTTAAGAGTTAGCACCAGCTATGTCTGGGTCATTGGTACAGTATAAAAATATAAAATACAACAAGAATTATATTAGCCAAATAACTATTAACAATTTATGGAATTGGGGAATCCCAAATGCGTAGTAATATCGAACGTTCATGTTGAACATGAAACTTGAAAGTCAAAACAAAGGAGGCAAGACTTGAATTTCAATTTCGATAACACAGATTCTCCTACGTTTTGTTGCTTTCGCATCTTGAAAATAGTTGTTGTTATTTTGCAAATGTTCAGCACGGCATTTTCAAATAGACCTTGACTGGAATGTTTGTCAATGGAGTTTAATGAGGAGACACTCATGTTTATGTTCTGTGCTTATGTTCTATATTTTTTATAGGTCACTGGTAGAAATAGTCCGTTCATGTGTGTCTCGTTTGAGACAGGCATGATAACGATCTGGAAAACCTGACACTCTTGTTTTCTGGAGAGCTGGATTTGATAGACAAACCACAGTGGTATTCAAGGACTATTTGTGATAGTCATATAATAAAAAAGAATACTTAACAATGTACACAAATATCAGAATTACATGTAAAATGTTTCAAAAAGCAATTTGTAACAAAATATTCTGCTGATATGTTTCCAATATACCAGAGGGTAAACATGTTCGGTTTGCAGAACATTTTTTTTCACTTCTCTGCCACTACTCTTCTTACAGTCTTTCCAGTTAGCAATGGAGTGGCAAGTCATTAACATTTTTAATTTATTGTATCATTTCTTTTCAGTAAACAGTGAATTGCTTTTGAAACATCCAGGATGTGGTGTTCCCACCAAGCAAGTAACTCATTTTTAAAAAAAAAGTGTACCACCAGGTTCAATCAGGATGGTTTGTATGCTTATGAGAGGAAAACAATTTTGGGACTTTCCAGAACCTTTTTGAGAATTTTTCATGCCCTCTCCAGGACTTCAACCACCAAGTGGTGATTAGCCTATGATGTCGATATACATACTACAATATCAATAAGTTGTAGAATTTCTGTCACTTTTTACCTTTCTTGGCAATTCCAACCCACTGACATCATTTCTTGGGAAGCTCTGAGACCTTTTCAATACATGATTTTAAGCTGGTGTCTAAATTTTCTTCTAGGTACATACACTCAAAAAACACATATTTGCAGCAAATCTGACCAAAACAGACCAAGCAATATGTTCAAAGCAGTTCCCAGGACCTTTCCCCCAAAACGTTTGATTAAAGGTCCTGGAATTCCAATTTTGAAATTAAAGAACTTTGCAGGAGTCATATGAACTCTGCAGGCATTCATTGGTTTAACTCTTAAGGGCCTGCCTGGATTTTTATACATTTTCGCTATACGTTGAAAGTTTACCTCCTGTAGCTTTGCAGTTGTTTCTAGTCAAGTCTTGGCTGCCTACAGAGGCAGCCAAGACTTGCCTAGAAACAACTGACGAGTTTTGAGTTTACCCAAACAATGCATGTTGGGGCACCTGTTCCTTTGCATTAAAAAGTTGTCAAAGTCGTAATTAGGTCTTAAGGGTTAACAGAGGAACTCCAATGTGTCCAAAGTTTATAGGGAAATTTACAAAATGAGTTCAGTAAATTAGCTCTGGTGCAAGCCTTTGACCATGTCCAGACCAAATTAATGGAACTAGTTTCGTAAATTTCACTACAAACTGGGGATGATTAAGATTCTACTTATAGCTTGAACCCAATCCAATAAAAAATGTCAAAAGTTGAGCGATAAATAAATGGCACTTCCTATATATAGGACCTCAAAATACATTGTTACCTGGTTGTGTGCTAGAAGACACTATAGTGGCTTTACACTGTGTGCGTAAACTTGTTTGTGCAGTAGTAGATAAAGAAATGTTAATATAAAACTGTTTTGTTACAATTTATTGAAGAGTGCCAACAGGTACTCTTCATTATTTATTTAAGGTCACATATTTTTGCACAATGGCTAATCATGACCACAACATGAGTATCAACTCAATACCAAGGGTGGGCGTTAATAAGCCATGTTGCCCATTTTAGAGAGGGTTTGCACCTCCCAAGTATTGGTGACTGGGTCACAGTGAACAGGCACTGCTTCACTTCCCGGGGTTCCCACGGGGATGGTACTCTTCAATAAATAGAAACAAAACAATTATTGATGAACAAAATCTTTCTAAACTGAGGCTCTGTTGCATTGAAAAAAATACTCATGTTACAAATCACCTTTGAAAAATAACCTAGCATTCTACCCGTTAAAAACAATTCTTTAGAAACCGCAGTCTCAAAACAATTAATTCCCAATGACTTGGACATCTTTGAGCATTCAGTAATGTAATTTTATTGACATAATGGTTCAAATCATAAACTATATTTTTTCGATACATTGTGCACACAATATAAATGGCTCAGTGATCAGGGTTTGAGTTTCATGCAAGAATACAACTTCCTACAGTCATGCTACTTCCACACTGTTATTGAATAATCATGCTTTACTGCTTTTAACCGATTACCCAATGAAAATTATATCAAAATTTATTATTTTAAGTATTTTTTCAAATTTTTGAAAAAATTTCAACAAAACCATATGTGACCGCTCTCACTGTAACGGCTCGTTTCAATGAGGAGTCACATGATATGGTTTGGTTGAAATTTTTTGAAATATGTATTTCAACTGCTTAACCCTTTGCCCAACGCAAACGATATAAAAATTTATTATTTTAAATATAATTTTTTCAAATTTTTCAAAAAATTTCAACAAAACCATATCATGTGACCCCTCGTTGGAACGAGCTCGTTCCAACGAGTGATCACGATATGGTTTTGTTGAAATTTTTTGAAAAATAATATTTTTTCAAATGCTGAATTTACATATTACGCGGGCGGATGCGGGCGATTCGATGGGTAAAGGGTTAAGCCTTTAGGGACTGAAGATTTTTGTACATTTTCAGTACATTTAGAAAAACTACCTCCTGAAGCTGTGCAGTTCTTTCTAGTTAAGTCTTGGATGCCTACATAGACAGCAAAGAACTGCCTAGAAACAACTGACAAGGTGGCTTAGAAAACAAGTTCTGAGTTTGCCCAAACAATGCATGTTGGGCACCTGTTCCTTTGTATTAAAAAGTTATCAAAATTCGAAATTAGACCCTTAGGGTTAATTTGTAAATTATGGAGGCAGATGTGGCTGAATTGTAAGGTAAAGGGTTAACTTCCAGCAAAATGATGAAAAACTGCCAAAATTTAAAGCTTCAAATTATTCATATAATGTGACATTTAAGCAATTCAATCTTATTTGAGAGAGCTCAATGTGCTGTCAAATAAGACTGAATATTGGTTAACCCTTTACCGAATGCAAACGATATCAAAATTTATTATTTTAAATATCATTTTTTAAAATTTTCCAAACAATTTCAACAAACCCATATCATGTGACCCCTCATTGGAACATGCTGTATGAGCTCGTTCCAATGAGGGGTCACATGATATTGTTTTGATGAAATATTTTGAAAATTTTTTCAACTGCTCAATTTGCATATTACGCATCGGGCAGATGCGCGCGATTCATTAGGTAAAGGGTTAAATTCCTGTATGCATTATAGGGAAAATTTACAGCTTCAATTGTTTATTTTAACATCAGTGTTCAGAAAGTTAAAATGGATGTAAATGGAGTCGAAACATTCAATAAAATGTAATTTGTGTTTTAAATATTGTTTAACCCATTACCTAACACGAAAGGCAGAAGACACATACTAACAAACTTTTCAAATAACTAAATGTTTTCATTTTTTGCCTCAAAAACATAGCTTGTGACCCCCCCCCCCCCACACCCCCATTGCAACAAGTTCAATGAGGGGGTCATAAGTTATGTTTTTGAGCCAAAAATGGAAAATTAATGAAAATTGAATGATGATTCTTGTTTATCGTGCTGGCCGGTTTTTGCCGGTATGTTGGGTAAAGGTAAAGTGAATATCGGTAAGAGTAGTCAGGATTGGCGAAAAACATTGCAACTTCATCTCCCCCCCCACCCCCCCCCCCCCCCACCCCCCCACCCCCACCCATCAAATCAACAATCAATGCAGTAACTCCTCCTATCAATGAGCTTTGATAACGAGAAAGTCATTACAGCTTTCCCATCACCTAACATCAAACGAAAGACTTACATGAAACTATAAACATGGTATCAACTTTCCAATCTCAGCACTCGTTTTTTGTCCATAATAACTAAAATATGTTGCAAATATTCACACACCATCAACATATTCATTTTTCACAGACATCAAAATATATTCTTTACAAAGTGATCAGAGATTGTGAGGTATATGAAAATTTAAAACCTAAGAGGAAACTTTTGTTGTTGGGCATTGCATTAATAGCAACAATTAAAATGGTGACAGGTGAAGCTATTTTCTATATGTGATCAATCAGTGTTTCAACAATCCCACTGTAAAGAGATCAACAGGGTGAACACACCACTCACTAGGTGTTTAGTGATAGTCTACTCTCTGCAAACTGTATTTTTCCTCAAGACACGACTCATAATGTTTAAGTTTGTAAAACTGATTTTCTTCACCCTTCACCTAACACAAAAAGAAGACACTTGCAAACAAAATTCTTGAGAACTTTAAACAAAAAAATTTTTGTGTAAAAAACATAGTTTATGACCCTCAATGGCACGAGCTTGATGAGCTCGTTCCAATGAGGGGTCATAAGCTATGCTTTTAAGACGAAAAAATGAAAAAAATAATGAAAATTGAATGGTAAGTTTTGTAAATAGTGCTGGCTGGTTTTGACCATTACATTAGGTAAAGTGTTAAAAGTGTTTGGAGATTTCGGTAAAGGGTTAAAAGTCTTTGGAGATTACTTGTACAATAAGTTCCAAAAAACTCTCAACTTTTTCCTGACGAAATGCAATGTGAAATTAAAGTAATCAGTGTGAGAAGCATGTGATGAACTAAAGAGTTTTAAAACAGTCCTTCTCAAAGAGCTACATTGGTAATCAACAAAGGAATGAATCATTCTCAAGATCAATCTTCAAACATTCAAGTTACTTCACAGGAATTTCAGAGATTTTGGAATACCGTCAATCAGCTTGGGATATTAGGTCATATTTTCTCACCATCCACAAAGTACACTTACAAACTGGAAAAGTTAAAAAATTTATAGTAATTTATATATTTTTTATACTTACCAATGACCCAGACATAGCTGGTGCTAACTCTTAAAATATAGGGCCAAACACAAATTTTGCCCCCCAAACCCCAAAATTTGCATCTAAAACTAAAGAAAACATGTCCTGAAAGGCCCTCCACACTTCGCCCCTACTGCGCATGCGCAGTGTCAAGGACGTTCCGAAATTGGCGCCATTAATCATTCTAATAACCAGTGCCTGGTAAGCGCTATGTACTCAGCGGGGAGGCAAGTGTTCCCAACTCCTGGGAGGGCCATCCCCGTCTGGGTCATTGGTAAGTATAAAAAATATAGAAATTACTATAAATTTTTTAACATTTTTATACTGTACCAATGACCCAGACATAGCTGAATAGTAAAAAGGCTGGAGGGCCAAGGACATAGAGCAAAATGGAATACGCTCAATAAAATAAAATAGAGTCATCCCCTGTAGGGAAAAAGAAGTAATAGGCCTTACATGTATCTTTCTTATTTATGATAAATTAGAAAGATACAACACCTTCCAAAATTGTGCTTCATACATCCATGTACTCTATTAATATCCAATATAATCCTTATACTAATAATTTTTAAAGTAAGCCAATAAATAAAGTAAGTCTAGAGAATAGAGACTCTTATACTCCTAAAAGTGTCTGAGGATTGCATAATCATGTCCGTTGACATATGCAATATTCAAAAGCTATACTTTAAAAACTAAGACTTGAATGAATTTTAAAAACCTAAACTTCTCACTAAACAACCATCCCAATAACAGCTCAGAATTACTAACTCCGGAGGAGGTATCCCCTTGTTTTCATAGTAAAACAGGTGACCCAAGGGAACACCCTCCCCCCCCTTTTTCTTGCCCTGGGTGAAATAGCCCAGAGCGAAGAGGGCAGCCGAACGGAGACACTGCCGAAACAGACAGCCTACCTAGCTATAGTAGCAACTGTTAAGTGAATGACATTCTGAGCAGTAGATAATAGACCTAACAATAGAGGCCTCCAGAAATGGACTCGATATTTCTGAGATAAAATTCATGAATGTGGATGGCTGAGCGCAATGAGCGGCCTTCAAAAATCTATAATAGCGACACTATTAATGTAAGCCCAAGAAGTAGAAGAACTCTTACTTCATGAGCCGAAATCTTAAGCACAACTGCTAAGTCAATGATATACCATAAGCAGTACCGATAGTTAATAGAATCCATTAACAAATAAAATGGAGCGTAACATCCTTCTACTAGACATCAAAGACAGAAGAAGCTTACGCCCATAGTAATAAACAGATATCTGTTTATAAATACATAAACTGTACCCGGAAAGAGTAAAGGCCTATGCCCATACGAAGACGGAAGGACCTTAAAATAATAGGTTCCGGATAATAGGAGCCTAACTCTTATGCAACAATCCAACCTAAATAGTAACGGAAATAGAGATTCCGAAACTACGAAAGTGAAAATCATCCATCGATAGTGCATGAAACTCACTGACTCTACAGTAAAAGAGAAACCAACAGAATTACTGTCTAACAGGTCAGAATTTGAAAACTACTGTTTCCAGAGGCTCAAATGATTACTTAGCTAAATAAGAACCGAAGTTAAAATCCGTATAGGAATTTAATCTAAAGATTCTAAGTCTATTTATCAAAAAGTTACTAACTGACTTAGATAAAGAGACAAAAGACTCAATTGTAAACTATCGTAGAGTGCATAGGTATGAGGTAACATAAACCTATAACCTAAATAATAACAGGCTGCAGTAGATCTTGTGAAACAAGTATACTAAAAAATAGCAAGGAGTAGTATGGAGGGATCAACAATATGAACATAAGGATCCCTACACTACGACGGAAGAGCCTCCACTTTAGCCACATAGAATAGCGAAGAAGAGGATCTCCTATAGTAAGAAATCGCGTCCAAAGCTCGTCCAGTACAGTGCTTACAATGCAATACGGACCACACAACGGAATACATGAAGGTTGCGACCTTGCTGGTTGTGATAAAGATGACACGATTTACCCAGTGAAAAAAGATCCTCACATAGAGGAAGATTTCACGTTAAGACCCACAGTAGACAAGAGAGTAAATTACTCATGATCTCTGTGAAGATAGAGATGCTATCAACAGAAATGTATTGTGGTTGTTTATCTTAGCATGTTGAAACAACAGCGCCGGAGGATACGCGTATCCTATCATTTCGTCCTATAGATCAATAGAGCGTTAACAACATTAGCTCAGAGATCTGGACAAGCCAACACATACGTCTGCAATTGATTAGCAAGCTGTGTCATAAATAAATCATCATTGGGCGCTCCCATAGATAGCAAATCTGATTGAATACTTGTTTGTTAAGAGTCCATTCCGACAGCAACAAGCGACCCGTAAGAGAACGGAAGTCCAATAAAACAATCAGACGACCCGGAATATGACGGACCAAAACTGAACTTGGTGTACTATAACCAACAGACGGATTCTTTCCATTAAATTGAATAACGGAAACGAAAGAGTGCCTCCCTGGTTCCGGAGATACGCCACTACTGTCGAATTAAAGCACAGGAATTTGGGCATGCGTTTCTGAATAATGTTCATGCAATGACATAAAGCAAGTCTAAAAAACATTATTCCGCGGAAGAAAACTGATTGCTAAGAGACTGCGGAACCCAAAGACCCTGGCACTTCGAATCCGTAGGGATCAGTATTATATCCCAATCTGTTTGACTGGCAACCGTCATAACAGCCACACTCGGGTCCGGCAACTGCGGTGGCACTCTCTGAGTCAACCACCGAATGTTTGCCCCAGTCTGAATCTCTAGATAGACAAGAGAACGTGTAAATCGAGCAATTCATGGATTGCCGAAAAGTTGCCGTCGAAGAGAAGCTCCTCCGAGAACGAAGCGACTCTGAGAGAGTTCTTAACCTTACTATCCACACGTGTGGATGTAGCTAGGGCTGCGTCACGTCTAACTAACTCCAATCAGCCACTGAAGGGCGGAGTTATACGTGAACAAACTACTGCCCTCAAAAGAAATTACATTGAGAATAATATCCCATAAATCTTTTCTTGAAGACGTAATGATAACGCCTCAGTAAGGCGGATTACGTATGATAAAGCGTCTAAGTTAAGTCTACTATACATAATGTCGTTCCCAACATTGAAATTGGAAAAGACATAAACGGCGAAAAAGAATATATGCAGTCTTTAATCACACCGTCTAGACGCATATGAACTCTCGGTATGCCCTGCTCTGCCAAAATAAACTATTCGTATAAATGATAAAATGGCAGAAATGAGCAACGCGGACAAGAAACTAAACTATCATGCTTAGTAGCAGGCTTGTATATATATATATAGCGGCGAAAAATAAAACACATGTTGTAATGACAATATTGGACTGCGTCGGTAAGTCAGGGACAATGTCCCTGAACCGATCGAAAAATCCGAGTCCAATGACGCTATAAGTCTCTTATCCAAGACCGCAGCAATGAAGTCCGAAATAACAATCACTGGAAGATAATGCCAGAAGATATGAAAGGCATCTTCCGATACTACTAAAGGGAAAACTCGAAATCTTTCGAATCCCTTTCGCCATCCTGTCGGACCCTATAAAGCGTTCGGTCGTCCGTAGCTGATGCAACCGCGGACCGCACCGACCCAGCGCCGTCGGATAATTCCTGATTCGACCGAGAAACTGTCAATTGCTGGGATGCTGCGAAACAACTGTGCTAACTCGGATAGCACGTCCGTCACTGAGGCCTGAGGAGAAGCAGTCTTACGACGCATTGCCGCTGGAAGCTCTGTAATCGTTACCCCGTGCATACTACCAATATGCGAGCGAACGGAGTGTATAGGCCTCGTGTCCCTTGGCTACCGGATGGCGCGACCTATTCGCCGTGGAATCACTGAATGCCGAAACTGATCGGATACTCGAGGTCACGTAGCCAATGTGCGGTCGTGTGCCCTGCTGTGAGGATGAGGAAGCATTAAGGACAGTCTCTCGGACTGTCAATATAACGGAGCGTTCCGACCGACGGACATATGCTCCGAATGTAAAATATCTGAACCACAACTCCTATGTTGTTGGACGAGAGAGGGACCTCTCTCGCTCACAGCCCGGACGGACCTGGACAAGCCAGGAACCGGACTAACAGGCTTCCTCCGATCTGTCCTCAATCTGCCGTCACTGGGTGAGTACTAAAGTAATTAAAGTGCTTGCATCACCCAAATCTCCTTCCTATACCGCAATGGACGAACCTGGCAGCCGAACCATTCGATGAATGTACGCTACACCGGGTGAGCTAGCGAATGTCACTCCGTAGGCGATAGACATATTCCTTGAGCACTTATTGCCGCTAACTCCTCATTAACTATGACGACAGAGGCACACTTTTGAAAGACATCTCCATAACTCTTCG
Source organism: Pictodentalium vernedei (assembly GCA_031216915.1). Taxonomy (NCBI): domain Eukaryota; kingdom Metazoa; phylum Mollusca; class Scaphopoda; order Dentaliida; family Dentaliidae; genus Pictodentalium; species Pictodentalium vernedei. Next base: position 458,013,511 of record CM062293.1, on the reverse strand, counting down.
AACAAGAAACCAGAAATGCTTGGTTAGCAAGCATAAAATAATAATATATATATAGCGCCGTTCAATAATTCGAAAGTTTGTGTGACATTATTGGACTATGTCGGAACTGAGGGACGATGTCCCTGAACCGAACCAAAAATTACTAAGTCCACCGACGCTATCAGTTTCTTATCCGGCATCGCAGCATTCTGGTCCGACGAAAGAAGCTGTAGAAGACCAAGTCAGATGACATACACAACAGCATATGTTGTTCCGAAAGGGAAAGCTCGAAATCCTCCGAATCCCTTTCGGTATCCCGTCGGACCGGATGAAACTTTCAGACGTCCGTACCCGCTTCCGCGGAGCGTCCCGACCCAGCATCGTCGGATAAAATATATGCGACAGATTCAGTTGATGCTGGGATGCTGCGATAAACTGTGCTATTAAGGAAAGCACGTCCGTTCCCGAGGCCTGTGCAGTAGCGGTCTTACGATGCACTGCCGCCGGAAGCTCCGTGTACGTTGACTCCCACACACTTCCTATGCGAACGTCCGGAGTCTGCAGGCCTCGTGTCCCTGGCTACCGGATGGTGTGACCTGGTCGCCGAAGAATCCTTGATCGGCGAAGCTGGTAATATATCGGCGGTCACGCAGCCAAGGTGCGGTCGTGTGCGCTGACGAGAAGAGGAAGCCTTAGCAGTCTCCGCGGACTGCCTATACAACGGAGCGTCCCGAGCGACGGACGTATGCTCCGCTTGCGACACATTGTACCACAACATCTGGGGCCAGATGTTGTTGAACGAGAGAGGGGCCTCTCTCGCTTGCCGTCCGGATGGACCGGAACGAGCTATGAACCGGACTAAAAGGCTTCCTCCGTTCTCCCTCCGATCCGCCGTCACTGGGTGTGCATTAGGTTAATTTATAGTGCTCGCATCACCCCAAAATTCCTTCTAGACCGCAACGGACGAACCCGGCTGCCGAACCATTCGGTGAATGGACGCTACACCGGGCGAGCTAGCGGACGTCAAAGGCCGTCGAACCTACTAGGGTCCTCTTAGGCAATTGGCGTATTTACATGAGCACTTTTCCGCTAGCCCTTCATTAATTGTGACGACGGAGGCACACTGTTGGAAGACATCACAGATACATCACCCTAATCTTGATTGTCTGAAATAGAAATTGATAAAGTAGAGTGACCCTGCGGGGAAAGGACCGGAGAGTCCAAATCCCCAATAACATACCGTGACATACGCTTCCCATATTGTCATCAAAATCATACGATACAGAACAGGAGTTAATGCGAGTACACTGACCACATATAGAATGATAATAAAGTCAGAGGAAGACTTCCTCTTAAAACAATTGATCAATATCCTTTCAATGTGAAAAGAAAACAAGTCCTGGTACTCGCACTAATCCCTGGCAATCAAAATACATAATAATAATATGATCCATTAATATAGAAAAAATAATTGAAATCAAAATATTTTGAAAAAATATTTTTTCAGAACAGCCCAAGTTTCTGAAAAGTAACGTTGAGCCCCAATGGATCCCAAGCCTAAGTGTGGACAAAAATTTTAAAAATATTTTAAACAATTTATTCAACACTTACGAACAATAATAATGTATCTAGTTATGATTAAAATAACATCAAGATATTATTTTTTAGAAATCCCCCCCTCACACAGAGGGCTGTTGTAAATGTAAACAATGAGTGTAAAAACACTAAAATAAGACTCCAGGCACCCAGGCCCGAAATCAGTTACCAAAAATACACTATCTGATGCAAAACAGAGACTTCCAGGGAAGAAACTGCAGAACATCAGATGGTAGATGCAGAACACAACGCCTAACCACCCGTAGGTGAAGACGTAAACATGGGGAAAAGAACAGAATTCATTCTGTTATTCAGCTAAAACTCCCAAGAAAATTTAGTAATAATAATTACAAAAACTATGCCACAAGCATGGGAGAATAGCAAGGGGGACTTAAAGGACAGGGAGAGAGGAAAACACTTAAAAAAAACAGTGTAACTAAATAATCAGAATGACAACAAAATGGCTGCTGCCTTGAAAATAGGTAACTTAACACAATTTCATTAAAAAATTTTAAGTTACAGCCCTGATAATATTCTGTCACACATTTTTTTCCTCTCCTCCTTCTCTATCCTCCTTAGAATCACCATTTCACTAATATTAATGTGTCTGGCATCATTTAAACTGAGATTTATAAGCACAAAGATCAGTCAGATGTTAACTGATGAAGGGCCAAACTTAGAATGATTAATGGCGCCAATTTCGGAACGTCCTTGACACTGCGCATGCGCAGTAGGGGCGAAGTGTGGAGGGCCTTTCAGGACATGTTTTCTTTAGTTTTAGATGCAAATTTTGGGGTTTGGGGGGCAAAATTTGTGTTTGGCCCTATATTTTAAGAGTTAGCACCAGCTATGTCTGGGTCATTGGTACAGTATAAAAATAGGCCTTTTCGTATGTGGCACTGTTACTTTGGAATAGTTTGTCTGAACAACAAAACAACTTTGGAACGTGTTAACTAATTCAAAAAAGAATTGAAAGCATTCCTTTTTGACAGTGGCTTTCCAGTGCTTTAGAAATCATTTAATTCTTGTCCTTTATGAATACTGTATATTAGAGTGGAACCCTCTTAAGTGAATATTATTCAGTTAACAGGGATATTCAATTAACAGGGATTCAGTCACATTAATAAAGTATTTACTCTATTATATTTTGTTTGACTGAGCTCATGGAGCTCTGTCAAAAAAGATATACTAGATTAAATGCCTGTATTGGATGGACGGAAGCCAAATAAGTCAATAAACTTTCCGAGACTGTTAGGCTAATGTCTCGACAAATTACAAGATTTTTTCATTATGTTAACAGGAGTTTACTCAATAATCTATACCCAAATAACAGGTCAGATCTGTACTGAAAATATGGAAAATGGTTTAGTATTTTAAAGTTTTATGCAAGTAAAAGGGTTATTCAATTGAGAGATAACTAATTAAGTGGGCTCCACTATATATCCTGCTTAAATGGATACTGGTCAATAGATTCACGCTACGAATTACATACAATTTTTGAAGACCAAACCATTTACCATACCTCCAGTACAAGTCTGAATTATTAAATACATATAAGGTAGAGAAGTATTTCTTGTTTATTGAATAATAGTTTTGTAATCTGTCAAATAAATATACACACAGCCCTAAACTTCCCCAGTGATACAGACTTCATATAGTGGAATGCTGTTAATTTAACTTCTTGCATGCTGCTAGCAGATATTCCTGCCCAGGACAGGAATTCTCTTGCCACTGAAATAAGTCCTTAATCAAATTTACCCCCTGTAAATGGCACGTTTTATTCACCAATGATTTTAGTTGATTTTTTCATCAAATCTAGTCATGGCTGCTTTATAGCAGCCATGACCAGATTTGATGAAAAACATTTGGGAAATACACAGCGGGTTCGAGTTAATAACCAACTTTGCCTGTGAAAATTATTCAGTTAACAGGATTATTCTATTATATCTTGTTTGATAAAGCTCATGGTACTCTGTCAAACAAATGTCATAGATTAAATGCCTGTATTGAAGTACTGAGACAAGAAAGATCTTTGAACAAGGGGATTTTGGTGACTGTCAGTGTAATTTCTCAATGTACCAAAAGATTAAGGAGCTATATAAGCAACAACAAATGAATTTACTACAGAAATCACACGTCCAAAATTCCATAAAACTCAAATACATATGCTCAAATAATTCACCAACAAACAGGTTTAGTCAGTAAGAGATAGTAAATGCTTTTGAGGTTTGAAAATTATATGCAATTGACAGGTTTATTCTAGTAAGAAATTCCAACACACTCAGGCCAGCTATTTTCAAAAGTTTGCATAACCCATTTATCGTTCACCTGGTCTGAGCTTCGGTAACTTATCGTTCATTCCCTTGTACTTGATTCAGGTAACTTAAATATACATATATCACAACTATCTCTATATATGAACTGTTGTACCATAACAAAGTACTTGGTCCTATGGGCAATATCCTGATGATGCTCAACATCATTCCACCATTCATTCATACTAGATCATTCGACTTGGCAAAAAATTTGTGTGACCCAGCAACAATTGGGCACCACTCATTTTTCATTCGCGTATTTTTCATTTTAGGTAACCTCCACGCAGCCCAAATGGCCAGTGATCTCAAATCGACAGGCCTGTATACTGATGTTGAATCTTTATTTCAAATCATACAACTAATGTTTCAACTTCATCGGTGGAGCAGAAAATTTATAATAGATTGAAGATTTATGTAGAAAGTACCGAGATGAACTGGTAGGGTGCTAAATTATTTTTCAAAGGTCATTTGTAACATGACTATTTTTTTTTCAGCAGGAATTTGCTCTTAAACAATTGTTTGTTACAATTTATTGGAGAGTGCCTATTATCACTTGTCAAAAATTGTGACAAACAATTTTGATCAAACATTTTTGTGTTTCCGCTGCCCAGCAAACAAGCTAATGAATACTGTGTAAAGCCACTAAAGTGGCTTAGAGCACTTTTCAATAGAGCCATGATTGTTGCTTACAACACTCAACCAGTTAACCCTTTACCTAATGAATCGCCCACATCCGCCCGCGTAATATGCAAACTGAGCAGTTGAAAAAATTAAATTTTTCAAAATATTTCAACTCAACCAGGCCTGAAAATAAGGCGTCTGACATTTGCAGAATGAGGTCCCCAGAGGGTGAATTTGATCATGCTATCCCATACAGTGGGCCAATGTGTCCTCTGGGTACTTCGTTCTGTTTAGTTTTGAGACCCTTATTCAGACTGAGGTTCACAGAGGGTAAATTTAGTGATGCTACCCTGCACAGCAGGGTAGCATCACTAAATTTACCCTCTGGGGACCTCCTTTTGCAGATGTCAGTCTGCTTATTTTCTGGCTTGAACACAACCATATTATGTGACCCCTCATTGGAACGAGCTCATTGATCTCGTTCCAATGAGGGGTCACATGATATGGTTTTGTTGAATTTTTTTGAAAAATTAAATTTAAAATAATAAATTTTGATATCATCTGCGTTGGGTAAAGGGTTAAAATGAATTGTAAAGCAGAGAAATCTTGAAATGGTCTCTATAAAATTCCAGTGAATCACACCCATTATTCAATTAACAAAAACTTATTCAAGAACAGAAATGCACTAAGTGTATGGCAACCGTTTTTGTATCTACTGACAATTAACAGTTATCAGTTATATTTTTAACTAGCACTGGTCTCAGTGTGATCAACACTGTTTCTCAAAATCACATTCAATCCGAGATGTGGTTGAGAAAAATTGAAATTCTAGTGTCACTATATATAAACTGAGTCCCTAAAATGAAGAGACAAAATGAACACTATGACAGTGATTTATAAATATGAGGAAATTGTTAGGGCCCTGCTAATCACACATTTTTGATTTGAATCGAATCACGTCTATTATTCGAAATCAAATCAAACCTCAAATCGAATCAGTGGCTTCTTGAAGATGACCGATGTGGGTTGGGGTACTATAAACCCGATTTGTTCCAACTGTGATGTCAAGTCCCGATGGATAAAATAATACAACTGCATAATCAAGGCATGCCTTCATCGAAGGCATGCCTTGATGATGTAGTTGGAATATTACCCTGTAAGGATTATAGTTCATCATCAACATTGCTTGGAAACTTTAAATTTGCATTTAACAATGGTAGGGACTAGTGATATTGAAATGAATATGGCTGGTGACATGAGTGAAGGTGTTATTTATGTTAATGTAGTAGAAGTTACACTCCGTCTTTTATTTCAATATTATTTATGTCTGATTTCCATCCAAACTAGGCATTTTGTGAGACGATGAAGATTATTTATTTATTTATTGGTGTTTAAGGGCACATATTTCTGCACAATGGCTAACCATGACCGTGACAGCTTTACGGGTGGAGGAAGCCGGAGTACCCGGAGAGAACCACCGAGTAATGGCGAGCAACTGTCAGCTCCCCAACATTCCAACTCCACACAAGCAGAGTTAACATTGGTTGAAGACAGGTGCAACATCGACGTGCAGTATGCCTTAGTACACAACGTCACCGTGCCCCCACGTGGGCAATGCGGGTGAAGTGTCTTGCCCAAGGACAAGACGATGAAGATGACTTATACCAAGTTGTATTCCTATTACAAAGATCTGAGAGGAAACAAATCAGGCAGCTGATTTCAAATCGAACCGAATATCAACTTGAGATTCAAAATCGAATTGGATCTCCAAGCTTCGCAGGGCCCTAGAAAATGTGTACTGGTAGCAGAATACTGAAAGTCATAAAAACAACACTGATAATTTGTCTTTTATCCCTTTACCCAACACACAAGATATCAGAATTAATTATTTGAATTATTATTTTAAAAAATTTTTCAACATATTTCAACAAAATCATACCATGTAACCCCTCATTGGAAAAAGCATGACACACTCGTTTCAATAATGGGTACATGATAGGATTTTGTTGAATTTCTTTTTTGAAAAATCTACTTTTTTCAACTGGTTAATTTGTTAATTATCCAGGCAGATGTGTGTCCAATTTGTTGGGTAAAGGGTTAATGAATTAAAGTTCATCATGTCTATCAAAGTTTAAAGATGGTTCAGCACAACTACATGGTGTTTCGAATTCAAACTGATATTCACATCGACTTGGTTCACTGGCTGAGGTAACTCTATTCTCTGTACCACATTTGAATATTACCTGGAGAAAAGAAAAGGAAATTATTAAAACTCTAAAAAAGAAGTTTGAGGCAATCTTGATATATGAAAGAATTCGTAAATCTGTGTTGGAAAACATAATAAATCTGGTAGCCACAGCTGCATTTCTCGAAAGTTTTAATACACACAAAAATAAACAAGAGCTGGACTGTCGTCCGGTGCATACCCCCACGTGGTGTACCGCCTAGTGTGGGCATACCTATGACCAAATATTATAGAACAGGATTGCATTTTCAGAACCTCAGATACAGGCTGAACAGACAAATAATGTCTATTTCCTACAATTTCTAAGTCAAAAAAGGGGGATAACTCTAAAAAGGAGAATGTGAGAAATATCGCTGAATCCTTTTTTTAAAGCCTATACCGTAAGCAGTGTTCACAGCAAATTTCATTGCAATAGAACATTCGATACCCGAGATGCAGGCTGAACAGACAAAATTTGGCTCGGACAGACACAATTTCTAAGTGAACAAGTAATAATAAAAAAAAATAATAATCTGACAACACCGAAAATCATTCTAGTCTTGAGAAATGTTACAATTTAATTACATAGCAAGTTCCATACTAATTTACTTAAGTTATGAAAGTTTTGAATATTCTCGGATGCACGGACACACAGACAGACGGATGCATGTAATCCAGTATACCCCTCATTTTCTTCGAAAGTGGGGGTATAATAATCTGCTGTATGATATTAACCCTGAAAAGCAGACGACACTTGCAAAAAAATTCTTGAATAACTAATTGTTTTAATTTTTTGTCTCAAAAACATAGGTTATGACCCTCATTGGAACGAGCTCGACGAGCACGTTCCAAAGAAGGGTCATAACCTATGTTTTTGAGACAAAAATAATGAAATTATAATGATAATTGTTGATTTTTGAGAATAGCGCTGGCCGGTTTTGACCATTACGTTGGGTAAAGGGTTAATCCAGTACAACACTGTTGTTTTATCTCATTTTGAAAAAAATGGAGCTGTGACTGTCCCAGATGGACCTGTCCATACCCTCGCCGCCATGATTATTCTAATATTCATTATTCTCTGGCAAGAAAGTCCAATCAAAACTATAATCGTTGGTGCACAGGATCCCATGGTAGTGAATATCCATACCAAGTTTTAAAAAAACGACCCATAACCCAGGCCTTTCTTTTACACCAAATTCAAGGTGGTAAAGGCTGTGCCCAAATTAGGAGACGGGTACCAACAGATTGTTGTAACATTCTAAAATGAAGATATTTTTTAAGAAATACTTTTGCATGATGCAAAATAGGTCTAAGAAAGCCCTACATTATATTCTATTTGTATGTTGTACATTGACTAACATCGTTTCTCATATTTTGGGCACATTTTTTAGTTGAATCTGATGTGCCCAAATTAGGTAAATATAAAGGCCTACCATAACTATTTGAGAAAATCTCCGGACAAAATTCAGACATTCTAAGACAAAAAGGGGCATAACTCTAGCAAAAAAGTCCGATCGAAACTATAATCACAGGTGCACAGGTTCCCATGATAGTAAACATCCATACCAAGTTTCAAAGGAATCTACACAAACATCTGAGAAAAAAAGTGGCATAATTCAGGCAAAAATAATTTGATCGGAACTGTAATTGCAAGTGCACAGGTTCCTATGGTGGTGAACATTTATACCAAGTTTCGGGCAGATTGGTCCATAAACGTCTAAGAAAATCTCCGGACAAAATTATGTCTATGGATGGACAGACACCTTGACAGATGGAAGGGCAAGGTGATTCCAGTATTCACCCCCTCACATTGCGGGGGGTACAATAAATACTTAAAGGTCAAGATCTTGGAAACATCTTGGTCAGCACTCAAAAATCCATAGTGTTCGTTCTGCTGGAACTTTAACAGTATTGTGATTATAAAAGTGGACAGAGAATTTCGACTGGATTGCCACAGGGTCACTAGCTGGTCAAAAATCAACACTCAAGACGTTATTCCTTGGTTAGTTTAATATTGGCTGAGATATCAACTTGAGGTAACTTCATAGCCTGAGACCACAGGTCAAAGGCTGATGTGAAGTGACCGAGCTCTGATATCTTGGCTGCTATTAAACTAACCAAGTAACCAATTTATTAAACTCCACAAAATAATGACAAAAATTCACAGATCTCTTATATAGTTTTCGGACAGTGTTATTGTTTCTCATTCTTTTCAGCTGCCTTTCAACTATGCTCTTCTCTCCTCTCGTAGTTCAACTATACAAATATATCGGCTTTCCCACAGAGAAGGCCATTCTGTTTGGATAGCTCAACTACCTCTTCTCCCATTTCTGACGAATCTCCACTACTACTATTTATCAAGATAACTACAATTAACTTGAATGAAGCCAAAATGTTTAAAGAAAAACATTTCACCTTCGGCAGTCTGTTTACTTTCTTGTCTGACATTGTTTTGTGTTAACCCTTTACCCAACGCAGATGATATCAAAATTTATTATTTTAAATATAATGTTTTCAAATTTTTCAAAAAATTTCAACAAAACCATATCATGTGACCCCTCATTGGAACGAGCTCAATGAGCTCGTTCCAATGAGGGGTCACATGATATGGTTTTGTTGAAATATTTTGAAAAATTTAATTTTTTCAACTGCTCAATTTGCATATTACGCGGGCGGATGCGGGCGATTCGTTAGGTAAAGGGTTAAAGCATTTAACTAACTTCATAGTATCAATCAGATGATTAACAACCAATCAGATACATGCTTACATTCTTACCTGTAGGCTGGATTCCACAAGTGGTGTATCTACAGTACGGTCGCCAAAGACGGGTCACTTTCCATGGGTATGCAATATTTCCACAGACGCAATAATATTAGCGTACAAACACTAATTATAGGAATAATCATCAAAAATTTAATTAATGAGACACCGGGCACAACCCAGTGTTTCATTAATTAAAATTTTGCTGATGATGACTTTTATTACTTGGTAAACACATCACTGTCCATGCGTGGATTATGACCAGTCCACGGCAACTGTACTGTGGTACATTATCCCAATGTCTATATTGTATTGGATAAAGTTGAATACACATCAATCATGGTACAGTGGAACCCTGTTAATCGAACAGCCACTTTGCCAATGAAAATTATTCAATTAACAGGAGTATTCAATTAACAGGATTGTGTCACATTCCTGTATTCTAGAGATAAACTTAGCATTTATTCTATTATATCTTGTTTGACAGAGCTCCATGAGCTCTGTCAAACAAGATATAATAGATTAAATACCTGCATTGCATGCAGTGAGGCCAAATAGGTCTACAGACAAAGGAAAACTGGGGAGAGTCAGGGTAATTTCTCGACAGATTACAAGATTTTTTATTCAATTAACAGGAGTTTACTCTGTAACCTATATTCAATTAACAGGTTAAATTTGTATTGGAGGTATGGTAAATGGTTTTGTGTTGGGAAATTATATTCAATTAACAGGGTTATTCAGTTAAGAGATATCCAATTAAGTGGGATCCACTGCATAAATTTCTGTCTCAGGTTGAAAAAAATTTCGCATCAATCACCTTGTGACACATTTACTTTTTCATGCTATTAAGTTCACGGTTTCAAAACTTACGTCAACAACAAAATTTATGGTCAATCAAAGGTATAGAAAACAATTATACAGACAGTACTTTAACCCTTTTAGCAATGTACATAATATCAAATTTTAATTTTTTTTCAAATTTTTCAAAACATTTCAATAAAACCACATCATGTGACTCTTCATTGGAACTAGTCGATGAGCTCGTTCAGATGAGGGGGGGTTACATTATATGATTTTGTTAAAAGTTTAAAAAAGAATTTTTTTCAGCCGCTCAATTTTTAAGTTATGCAGGTGGACACGGTCAATTCATTCGGTAAAGCATTAACCTAACCTAAAGTAACAGCCCTAACCAGCCACTACTGTTCACAAAAATCACCATTCAAATTTTTTTTTAAACTTTGGATTCAAAAACATAAGCTTGGGACACCATTATTGGCATTAGCCATTGAGCTTATTCCAGCAAGGGGTCATCATACGCTATGTTTTGGAGACAAAAAATGAAAAGTTCAAGTTATTCTATTTATTTATTTGTGTTTTGGGTCACATATTTAGGCACAATAGGGACTAGAGATTTTTACATATTTTGCTACAATTTAATAATCTACATCTTGTGGCTTTGCTGCTATTTTTGGCAAGTCTTGGCAGTCAAGACTAGCCTAAAACAACTACCAAGACGTTCAGAATGTGATTTGTGAGTTAACTCAAAGACTGCATGTATGGGCACATGTTTTGTTGCAAAAAAATGTGATCAAAGTCAGACGTAGGCCCTTAACCCTTAAAGGCCTATTTCTGACTTTTCTGACCTCAGAATAGGTGCCCTTAACATGCCATCATGAGTAAGTCCTGCTGACAATAGACAAATAATATAGGCGGTGGTTTCTAGTCAAGTCTTGGCTGCCTGTTAAGGCAGACAGGACTTGACTAGAAATCACTGTTAAGCCACTGGACATGTACAGGTTGTGGCCAGGTGTGAATTCAGGACAGTTCACCAATCCCTTAAGGGTGAAAGGCTTAACACTATGCAAAAAAAACATAAAACAGTACTTACCCTAACAGATCTTGCCGGACCATTCCAACATGTCTGTCCTTTATCATATTTTTGCACTGAATATTTGTCATCATCAGGACCATCCCAATGACCCCAATTGCTGTAAAAGGTGAGAAAAAATTAATCACAACCAGAATTTTTTATTTAAATTTTGAACGACCAGAATATTTTCAGCACCATTTTGAAGCAAAAGTTCATTTACCCATTTAACTCAAATAAACTAGCAGTTTATGTGAGCCTGAAATGCTCACCTGGATCAAGTTGTCGGGAAGCAAATTAAAATGGTTAGATGGAGGCAGCAAGAGAGAAATAATGGTGTCAGTGTTAAGGGATCAGAAAGATGGGGACAAGAGTACATGTGTGCATATTGTAATGACACCCTACGTTAGGCTTAACACTGTATTAATAAATGACAGAGGAGCTTCCCTTTGAAAAGACCTCCTTGTCTGGTTAGAATTTTGGATTGAAATTGGGTAAAATATTCAATGCTCTAGGAATCCTCAGTTGTGTGAAGAAATGAAGTGAAATGACAGTCAACAAAGATATGATTGAGACAGCCTTTTTTGAAAGAATTAAGAGCTTCCTGGTTGTGTGTTCACATTCACAAACAGATAGAATCATTAATGAAAACAGAACATTTGTTTGAAAATCTATATAACAAATATCAAAATACTACTTGGTCGATCTGAAGATCTTTGAAGAATATTCCTCACATTCCACTAAAATATGGGTTCATTAGGGAACCCAAATATCAACCCAGGGACTAGAATTGAAAAATCTGAATCTGCCATCCATAAGGATGATGTATGCCAAATATCACAAGATTCTGATAGATGGTTCAGGAGATCTTTTTTCAATTTTTGAAAACATGCAGACTCAGCACTGGCCAAATTAAGGAGTATGTTTGGAGTCCAAACATGAACTCAGGGACTTCATTTAAATTAAATTGAATCTTTCCCCCAAGGATGTTGCATACCAAATATCAAAAGATTCTGATTCATGGTTCTGGAGAAGATTGTTTTAATTTTTGAAAATATACGGACTCAGTATTTTCTCTATCCCCCAACCTCCCAATGCAGCCCTATGATACAATAAATTTCAATTTTTTTGGCCCATTCATTTCTACTGGTCCTAATGCTACTTCATACCAACCAATACTTCTTTGTTTTGGGGTTCCACTTTGGAAATATGGGTGTTAGAGCATTTTTCAATTTTCAGCTTCTGGTGTGCCCTTGGGGATGCGAGAATATATTTTTTACATATATCGAGTATTTATGACCCAATAATACTGCATACCAAATTTGGTTCAAATCAGCTCTGAAAATAGAAATATGGGGGTGAGGCTAAAAATCTTGCCCCTCCTATTATAAAGGCAAATATTGTCCTATGTACTTCATTTGATCAAAGTGCACCTCAGAATGAAGCTCAGTACCAAATATCAAATTACTTTATCAATCGGTTCATGAGAAAAGATTATTTTTTAATTTTCTTCCACCCCCTCCCTATGAGGTGGGGCAACTTGTTTCAAACAAAATCAAAAATGTGATGTCATAACAAACAATCACTTCAAATGTCACTGAAATTGGTTCAGGTTTTATAGGTGAGGCCATGAACACTATGGTCAGAGATGATGGACAGGCAGATGACAGACGATGGACAAGGAGTGACAACTATAACTCACCTGGACTTTCAGTCAGGTGAGCTAAAAATTATCCAGAAATCATAAAAATATATTATTTTTCACTGACTTAAGGGAGGGGGAGGGGGATGTGAATGCAAATATGGCAAAAATGTGAACTTTATCTGTATTTTGTAATTCTATAAAATACGTGAAAGTTAAAAAAATATCATTTCTGAATGCATAAAGTTATCATTTGGAAACCAAAAAGTCAAACATAGGACTGAACAGACATATGAATGAATGAATGTATGAAGGGATGGATGGGAGTAACACTTAATGCCCCTTCACCAATCGGCGAGGGCATAAAACATCAACCGGTAAATACCCTTTATACCCAAATTTCTACAACCTTGTTTAAACTGTCATTTCTACAACCTTGTTACACAGGCCTTAAAATCTGTTTCATTTTCTGTGAATCAGTCTTGATTCATGCCTTACATGTCTTTGCAAAACAAAATAAACTGGACATGCATAGGAGTGGGTATATTTAGAATTTTAAAATGTTGTGCATGCCGGCAGGTTTTCATGCATTTTAAAACTAATAGCAAAGTTTTGTATTCATATTTCATGCCATACTTTGACAAGAAAAATAGAAAATTGGAAGAAATCAAATAAAAGATCTTCCTACCCTTCAAGAGTCTTATTTATTATTGGACAATCAGTTCATGTGATTAGTAAATGAGATTCCCACCTTCCTCGTACTTCATAGTTATTTGCATAAAGCAGGACTTATAATTTCATCTATATTGGGATAATCAATTTGGATTCTCACAAAAATGGCAGCCAAAATTCATACCTGCTTTGGGTGTCCCAGGATTCCATGAGGCCACCATGGCTGAACCTCTGTTGTATACTGATAACACGTGGTAACTCTTTACCCAACACAGCTTTTTAAGTTTTAATAACTCATAGACTTTGTTAAAGGAATCTAGGTAATGTGACGGTTAGGCAGTCACGATTGACCGATCATGACCAAAATAGGAGAGTCTCATCTAGATAACATACCAAGTTATCCTACCATGTTACAATTAAATCTCTTTATAAAAAGAACCTGTAGACAGTACTAACTGAATCCAGGTCGCTTGACTTGGTGGCGCCAACGGCTGACAGATCCTGACCAAAATAGGAAAATCTCATCTAGACATCATATCAAGTTATCCTTTCAAGTTTCAATGAAATCACTTCATAAATATGAACTATGGAATGTGCTAAACAAATCTAGGTCACAGGCCTGTGTGGACATCACGGTTGACCGATCACAGCAAAAATAGGATATTCTCATCTAGACATTATACTGAGTCATCCTACCAAGTTATAATGAAATACCTTCATAAATACAACCTGTAGACTGTGCTGAAGGTTTTTGGGTTTTGGGCTCAGGCAGCCATCATGGTTGACAGATCGCGACCAAATAGGAAAGTTCTCATCAAGACATCGTATGGAGTAATCCTACCATGTTATAATGAAATCCCTCCATATTAAATACGACCTGCAGACAGTGCTAAACGTTTTTGGATTTCGGGCTTGGGCAGCCATCACAGTTGACAAAGAGGGGATGTTTTAGCCTGTGCTAAAGGAAAATGTGAACAGACTAACAGACTTCCACAAGCGTGATGGCAATAGCTTCTCTTGACTTTGTCAAGTTAAGCTAAAGAAAAAACGAAAATGATAAGACACTGATACATGGTGCTGAATGAGTATACTACATGTATAGGGCCCACTCAGAAAACAAATAAGCTATGGTTGCAAGAATCCATACCTACTATGTGTCCCAGGAGGCCACCATGGTTGAACCCCTGTTGTATACTGATAACACATGTTAGCCCTTTGCCCAACACAGCTATTTTAATTTTTAAAATATAAACTGAATTTAATTTTTTTTAAAAATAAACAATATTAATCAATAAAATCATACAAATATGGATGCTATTGGAACCGGCTCAATGAGCAGGTTCCAATGACAGCCATATTTGTACAATTTTTTTAAAGTATCAGGATATTTCAGGTCATGTTTGTCTTGTACTGGTAAATTTGCTACCGTTATGTTATGTAAAGGGTTAAAATGACTCAAATCCTTTCATACGAACCCTAGCAGAGGTGCAGCGAGAATCAACATGGATTCTCACTGGTGTTGAAGCGTCAATCTTTGGGTGAATGGATTCTCATCGAAATATAAGCACTGGTAGAGAATAGGATACTGAACTGTGCAGGTGTAAACTATTGTTTAAGTTTCATTCGGATTCAATTCTGACAACCAGGAGATTCATTCCAACCTTTGTTTTTTCCAAATTTTTATTCAATCCTTGTGGGAATCAACACTGATACACAGTGTGAATCAATTATTCGCATATTGGCTGTTTGTGCGAATCATTATGCAAATCGATTTAGTGGTTCGTGTTGAATTTTAAGGTCTGAAGCATACCTAAAACTTAGTTGAAGTTAGTTCAATAAATCTCTGCAGCTGAAGAATCCAAATTGACCAAATTTGAATAAGTGTGATAAAGCAACTTACCCTAAAATAGTTTCAGATCCACCTGATTTAGGCCGTTGTGTTCCTCTATCATATGGACAGAATTTGTATGTATATTCTCTGTCAGTATATTCAAAGCACTGATCTTTTAATGCTTGAAATTCCCTGTGTGGCCCAAAATCCAATGCTAGAAAAGACCGTATTTCACTGAAAACAGAAAACCAACACATTAAGCCAAGTAAAAAAAAGATACAACATGCTCTGAAAATATGCTCAAATGTTTTTTATCACTTCAGAAAAAAGGAAAAATTTCTTGCCACACTTGCAAATTTCAGACTTGAAACAGTGTTTATTCAAAATATCATTCTCCCATTGTCAGTATTTAAACCTTTACAAATTGCACACAAAATCAAAATTGGTTATTCAATCATTTTTTCCATATTTTTCACAAAATTTCAACAAAACCATATCATGTGACCCCCCTAATTAATTTCCCTAAGTTACAAAAAGCATATGTTTAACAAAATGGTCTTCGGTAATAACTGTTTGCATATGGCCTGCAATTATTTGCTTTGATGGACAATATATAATTTCGTTGCTGAAGATGATATAAGCTGGTTCTGTTTAAAGCTTATTCAATTTATAAGGCTTGGCGAGCAAGTTACACAACTTATATTAACCCTTTAGCCAACGTAACGGCCAAAACCGGCCAGCGCAATTCTAAAAAATCGTCAGTTAATTTTCATTATTTTTTCATTTTTTGTCTCAAAAACATAGGTTATGACCCCTCATTGGAACGAGCTAGTCGAGCTCGTTCCAATGAGGGGTCATAACCTATGTTTCTGAGACAAATGAAAGTGTCAATGACACTGTAGCTCAACTTGTCAAGACAAAGACATGTACATGTATAGTATGTGACACAGCAATGACAAACATCTATGTAATGACCTGATAACAAAGGTACATATAAAGTATTGTAATGGTCTGTACATAAATACTGAGCGTTGCCTGTAACAAATGTATAGGTAAAGTATTGTAAAGGTGGGTGACAGTCAGTTGCTAAACTAGAAAAGAAATCTTTGAGTCCCAGAGTGGGTCTGACTGAACCCCAAAATATTTGTTCTCATAGCACAGTGATAACAAAGGCACCCCAAAACACACTCATTCCTGTCCCAAGGTGAAAACAAAGGTACCCAAGAAGTTTCGTGAAGATCAGTTCACAAATATGAGCTGTGTAGAAGTTGTGACAAAAAACTGATTGGACATAATTTCGATACAAAATGGCCACTGGCAGCCATATTGAATTTTGGACCGCGCCCAGAAACACTCGTTCTCGTCCCAAGGTGATAACAAAGGTATCCAAGAAGTTTTGTGAAGATCGGTTCATAAATACAGCCTCTAGCCCGAGCCGTATTGACATGTGCACTTACAGAGTATACGTAGCACTGAATAAATCAAAGTTCATCTAATTTGCATAATTTCTGCACGAGAAAAAAACCCGTACTATATGTGATGTATTCCATGTTACTAAACATTCATACAAAAATTTATTCAAATCAGAACTTTCATACAGAAGTTCTGTACAAAAGACTGATTGCACTAATTTTGGTACAAAATGGCTGCTGGTGGCCATCTTGAATTTCAGACCACACCCAAAAACACTCGTTCTCATCCCACGGTAATAACAAAGGTACCCAAGAAGTTTCGTAAAGATCGGTTCATAAATACGGCATCTAGCCTGAGCCGTATAGAAGTTGTGTACAAAAAACTGATTAGACCTAATTTCGATACAAAATGGCCACTGGCAGCCATCTTGAATTTTGGACCGCACCCAGAAACACTCGTTCCTGTCCCAAGGTGATAACAAAGGTACCCAAGACGTTTCGTGAAGATCGGTTCATAAATACAGACTCTAGCCCGAGCCGTATTGACATGTGTACTTACTGTGTGTAAGCAGCACTGAAAAAATCAAAGTTCATCTAATTTGCATAATTTCTGCACGAGAAAAAAACCCGTATTATATGTGATGTATCCCATGGTACTAAACATTCACACAAAAAATTATTCAAATCAGCGCTTTCATATGGAAGTTCTATGCAAAAATCTGATTGCACCAAATTTCGTACAAAATGGCTGCCATCGGCCATCTTGAATTTCGGACCGGACCCCAAAACACTCGTTCTCGTCCCACGGTGATAACAAAGGTACCCAAGAAGTTTTGTAAAGATCGGTTCATAAATACGGCCTCTAGCCCGAGCCGTATTGGCATTTGCACTTACAGTGCTGAAAGTAACACCAAAAAACATCAAAGTTAGTCTAATTTGCATAATTTACGCATGAGAAAAAAACCCGTATTATATGTGATGTATCCAATGGTACTAAACATTCATACAAAAAATTATTCAAATCAGAGCTTTCATATGGAAGTTCTGTACAAAAAACAGATTTCTGCATCGTTGGTACAAAATGGCAGCTGGCAGCCATCTTGAATTTCGGACCACACCCAAAAACACTCGTTCTCGTCCCACAGTCATAACAAAGGTACCCAAGAAGTTCCGTAAAGATCGGTTCATAAATACGGCCTCTAGCCCGAGCCATAGCAGCTTGGCACTTACAGCTCTGAAAGTAACACTAAATAAATCAAAGTCAGTCTAATTTGCATAATTTACGCACGAGAAAAAAACCCGTATTATATGTGATGTATCCCATGGTACTAAACATTTATACAAAACTTTATTCAAATCAGAACTTTCATACAGAAGTTCTGTACAAAAAACTGATTTTTGCATCATCGGTACAAAATGGCCACTGGCAGCCATCTTGAATTTCGGACCACACCTAAAAACACTCGTTCTCGTCCCAGGCTCATAACAAAGGTACACAAGAAGTTTCGTAAAGATCGGTTCATAAATACGACCTCTAGCCCGAGCCATAGCCAATTGTTGACGTACGGACAGACGGACGACGGGCCATGACAATAGCTCAAATTTGACTTCGTCAAAGTTGAGCTAAAAATGAAAAAAATTAGTTGTTCAAGAATTTTTGTTTGCAAGTGTTGTCTGGTTACATGTTAGGTAAAGGGTTATCACCCCTGCATGACAAAGAGTGTATCTCTCGCCACACAGCCATTTTATGTACATACTTGACAGGATGGCAGCATCAACCCCACAACTGATAATGACAGAGTGTTCAGACACCTTGAAAACTTTCCCCAAATAAGGATAGATTCCGGGGGCTTCTGGTATAAGACACCAGTGCACTTATCCACTCAGCCACCACTCTCTATTGTTTATGTATTAACAAATACTTACAAGTGGAACTGAAAGCAAGGAAAACATGTCAGCACTCATATTTTATCTTTTTTTCAATTTTGCATCCAAAACATGCTTTATTGACCATTCAGTGCATCAAACTAGTTCCAGCAGGGTGGTCAAAAGCTACACTTTTGTGGCAAAAATGGAACTTTTTAGTTGGGCCCCACAAAGAAGATCTGTTTCTCAAGCCATTTTTTTATAAAATTGCATGCAGACAGTGGTTTTTCATTTCATTTTTCATTTTTTAATTATTTCTTTGCCATCAGAAATTCATGTTCTTGGTTTGTTTTATGTTTTAGACCTCAACATAATCTACAGAATAGCATGGGTGGTGGTGGATTTCGTCCCTTGAGTGCAAGAAGGCTTTGTGATGCGCATTGCAAAGCCTTGTTGCACTCAATGGACAAATTTATCAATTTTATTAACTTGGGTAAAATATCAGACATGAACCATTTAATTTTTTTTTTTTAGTTTGCATTGGTTATAAAAAGAGAGCAAGCGGTAGCAAAAAGGACAGTACAGGAAGGCCCGAGAAACAGATTTTTAACTTTTTTAGGCCTTATTCAAATATTTTTTGTGAGTGTCATCTTCAAGTCGTGTTATGTAAAGTGTTAACCCTCAAGTGACTGGAGCTTTTTACACATTTTTGCCGCACTTTGACATTCTACATCTTGTGTATTTATCAGTTGTTTCTGGGCAAGTCTTGGTTGCCTAAAAAGGCAGCAAAGACTTGTCTTGAAACAACAACCAGGCACTTTGAATGCAACTTGAAGTAGTATACCAAAAAGACTGCATGTTGGGGAACCTGTTTCCTTGTAGTAAGATGTAATTAAAGTCAGAATTAGGCCTTTAACCCTTTACCTAACATGAAATGCAGACGACACTTGCAAAAATAATTCTTGAATAACTATTTTTTTTCATTTTTTGTCTCAAAAACATAGGTTATGACCCCTCGTTGGAACGAGCTGGATCAGCTCGTTCCAACGAGGGGTCATAACCTATGTTTTTGAGACAAAAAATGAAAAAAATAGTGAAAATTAATTGGCGATTTTTGAGAATAGCGCTGGCCGGTTTTGGCCGCTACTTTAGGTAAAGGGTTAAGGCTAAAACTATTTGTTTACCTAATATCTTGGTCTATATCTTTTAAGTCTTGATCTGCGTCATTAAATAATTTTCTTGCTTCATCAGCATCTGTAAAAAAAAAAAATCAAACTGAAATTAATCGCACAACCTAAAAAAACATGTAAAACAGAGAAAACAGAGATCTAATTTGAGTTCTTATATTCAATCTGGACAATCTATGTCACCAGAAGTGGTAAATATAACAATTGCCTTGAGATATGAAATCTCCTTTTTTGACACTTGGCAAGAATTTTTCAATTTGAATCGCTCATGCATCCAAGACAATGTGTTATTATCTTTTTATTGATGTTGCTCTTAATGAGCAAAATGCAGTTATCAAGCACCTCAAAACAGATAGTGGAAACAGGAGTTCTCTGTCATACAAATACACAGTCCAGGAAATAACCCGAGAACCGTTTAGGTTTTGTGTGGCTTACGTCAATGGTAAAATATGAAAACGAACTATAGGTTACCAAAGTAATACAACATAACTTTATTAACCCTTTGGACCCTTAAGCAGGGACTGACCTGGGCATGCGCCAGTGTGCATTTGGTTCTGAGACATCAGGACCTGGCTCTTAAATCTCAGAAATAGGCTTCTCAGTTGGCGCGTAACTTCTCAGATCATATTTTGATATTCTTTCGATGGATAATCGAGAGAGACACTCTTACAAATATTATATATATGTTACCAGGGTATTTTGGGATTTACCATGGTTTACCATGGTACTTTTTTATAAGGGTTAATACTTCAAGTCTTAATTACCAAGCATTAATCTTCACTGTGGTTTCTGATCAAGTCTTGGCTGCCTAAATAGGCAGCCAAGACTTGATCAGAAACCACAGTGAAGATTAATGTTTGCTATAGTGTAATAAATGAAAATGATGAGAGCTATTACATACTTGCAGTGTGTGTTACAAACAGCAGTGTGACTCCGTAAATTGAAATCTGGCACATGAATTGAAAAAATAGGCTCTGAGGCTAGAGCGTATTTTAAATAGTCCTTATCGGTCCCTCCTTAAGGCTGGTTTTCCGGCCAGGGAACATTATAAGTCATACTTTCATAAAGTAGGATGGTTCGTAAGTTGAAGTGTTGGTAAGACCAATCAATATTTTCAGCGTGCAATCGCTAACAATGAACTAGTGATGAACCGATAATCAGAATCGGCAATTGGAACCGGCCGGCTATGGGGCATCGGCCGATTATGACAACCGGCAGTTAAAAACCGGCAGTTTCCGGTTATTCTATATTTAACACTGACTATTAAAAATCCCTTTGATATCTGACCATTTCAATAAAGTTTCCCCACTAAAAACGTGTGTAGTGCATAGCAGAAAATTTGGGGATTTGCAGAGCAGAGATATTACGGAATTTACCAACTGCAATCGGTACAAGATCGCCACCATTTCACGAAGATCGTAGAGTTCATGTAAACATTAGAGAAACACCTCAAGGGAGGTAACACGTTGAAACAAGAGGCCCCAAGGAGCCTTAATCACTCACCGGCCAAAGTGGTTCAAAGAAGTATTTGGGGTCACATTCAGTTAGACATGGTTTATCAACACTACAAAGGAATGAAGTCATGAGAGACAAATTTTATGGAACTAGGGACATGGCTTGAAAAAACTTGAATCTTACCCCCCTAAGGATGCTGCATACCAAACATCAAAAGCATTCATCTGCTGGATCTGAAGAAGATTTTTAAAGAAAATTCCTCATTTTGAACTGAGTTATCATTCGGGCTCCCACAGTGAGCCCAAATATGAACCCAGAGACTTGGCTTGAACAAACTTGAATCTCACCCCCTAAGGATGCTGCATGCCAAATATCAAAACATTCCGACTACTGAATCTGAAGAAGATTTTTAAAGAAAATTCCTCATTTTGAACTGAGTTATCATTCGGGCTCCCACAGTGAGCCCAAATATGAACCCAGAGACTTGGCTTGAACAAACTTGAATCTCACCCCCTAAGGATGCTGCATGCCAAATATCAAAACATTCCGACTGCTGAATCTGAAGAAGATTTTTAAAGAAAAATTCCTCATATTGACTAAGTTATAATTCGGGCTCCCACAGGGAGCCCAAAAATGGACCCAGGGACTTGGCTTTAACAAACTTGAATCTCACCTCCCTTAGGATGCTACACACCACATATGAAAATATTCCGACTGCTGGATCTGAAGAAGAAGATTTTTAAAGAAAATTCCTCATTTTGAACTAAGTTATCATTCGGGCTCCCACAGTGAGCCCAAATATGAACCTAGGGGCATGGCTTGAACAAATTTGAATCTCATCCCCCAAAGGATGCTGTATACCAAATATTAAAACATTCTGACTGCTGGATCTGAAGAAGAAGATTTTTAAAGAAAATTCCTCATTTTGAACTAAGTTTTAATTCGGGCTACCACAGTGAGCCCAAATATGAACCCAGGGACTTGGCTTGAACAAACTTGAATATCACCCCCCCCCCCCCCCCCCCCCCCCCCCCCCCCCCTAAGCATGCTGCATACCCAATATCAAAAGATTCTGCCTGCTGGATCTTGATAAGAAGATTTTTAAAGAAATTTGCCTGAAATGCACTAAGTTCAAATTTGGGCTCCTATACTGAGCCCAAATATAAACCCAGGGGGCCGATTTGAACAAACTTGAATCAGATCCACCTCACAATGTTGCATACCAAATATCAAAAGATTCTGCCTGCGGGATCTGGAGAAGAAGATTTTTCAAGAAATTTGCCTGAAATGCACTAAGTCGAATTCGAGCTTCTATGGTGAGCCCAAATATGAATCCAGAGGGCCGATTTGAACAAACTTGAATCAGATCCACCCCACAATGCTGCATACCAAATATCAAAAGATTCTGCAGGCTGGATCTGGAGAAGAAGATTTTTAAAGAAATTTGCCTGAAATGCACTAAGTTCGAATTTGGGCTTCTATAGTGAGTCCAAATATGAATCCAGGGGGCCGATTTGAACAAACTTGAATCAGATCCACCCCATACTGCTGTATACCAAATATCAAATGATTCTGCCCACTTGTGCGGGAGAAGAAGATTGTTTAGTAATTTCTCTAATATACATTGGGTGCTATCGGAGTTATGCCCCCTATTGAGCTCCAAGTGGGCATGTCCATTTCAATTGAACAAACTTGATTTGACATATGGTAATGAACATCCGACCCAAGTTTCGAGCAAATCGACCTAGCAGTTTCAGAGGAGAAGTCGTTTGAAAAATGTTCACGACGCTGGACGTACGACGACGCCGGACAGAAGTGATAAGTTTTGCTCTCTTCGGTGAGCTAAAAATTCCTCATATTGACTAAGTTATAATTCGGACTCTCACAGGGAGCCCAAATATGGACCCAGGGACTTGGCTTTAACAAACTTGAATCTCAACCCCCTAAGGATGCTACACACCAATTATAAAACATTCCGACTGCTGGATCTGAAGAAGATTTTTTAAGAAAATTCCTCATTTCGAACTAAGTTACAATTCAACCTCCCACAGTGAGCCCAAATATGGACCTAGGGACATGGCTTGAACAAACTTGAATCTCACCCCACTAAGGATGCCGCATACCAAATATCAAAACATTCCGACTGCTGGATCTGAAGGAGAAGATTTTTAAAGAAAATTCCTCATTTTGAACTAAGTTATAATTTGGGCTACCACAGTGAGCCCAAATATGAACCCAGGGACTTGGCTTGAACAAACACGTTAGTTGTTGCTATTTTTAGAGCCAGAACTCCCGTTAAGACATAAACAGCATGACTGGGGTAGTAAAAACAGAGAAGGCAAAAAAGCATCACAACACCCTTTTTCCTATAGGTTATCACCATGCTATACAGCACAAACTACCAACAGGTTACGATATTCCGGGGAAGCCCTTTATTTTCAGGCCGAAATACACAATTAGTTATAAAGGTGTTTAGCATGCTGTATGGGGTGGTGTACCCTGCCAAGACTTGTATAATGAATTTGTCATACTGGAAAACTATCGTAATCACATTAAAATGAACAAAAGTTTCATGGCAGTGATTTTCTCAGGCCTGCAACTAGGGTCTGACATCAGGAGAGGGGGGGGGGGGGGCACCTCCCCAACCTGGACATAATCCGATCGTTTTTCCATCGAGAATCATTTTATCCCCCCTCTCCTCCCCCCCAAGTGAATAAAGTTCACTAACTTGGATACATCTTGCCAAGCACATGTGCGCTGGGCCAACCAAGGTTTGGCCCAGCATGAAAAAATTTTAAAATCTGGCATTAAAAGGAGCAATTTCCTGTCTTCTGAAGGATCAATTCCCACTTCAACATACCCCAAAAAGTTTTATTTTTTCTGCTCAAATAACAAGATTCATTATTTTTTTTTTTTTGTTTTTGTCCACTAACTTTTGAATTGACCATCCTGAATCATTTCAACCCCCCACCCCCCCCCCCACCCCCTCATAGTGACTAAATTCCAATAATTTGGACACACCGTGCCAAGCACATGTGCGCCAGGTCGACCATGGTTCGAATGGTATGGGAAAAATTAAATATTTTGCTTTAAAAGGTGCAATTTCCTGTCTTCTGAAGGATCAATTCCTACTTCAACAAACTCACAAAAGTTTTATTTTCTCTGCTCAAATAACAAGATTTATTATTTGATTTTTTTTATTTCTGCCCATTAACTTTTGAATTACCATTCTTAATCATTTCACCCCCCCCCCCCCCTCCCCCCTCTCCCCCTCAGAGTGACTAAGTTCCACTAATTTGGATACATCATGTCAAGCAAATGTGCGCCGGGTTGACCATAGTTCGACCCAGTATGGGAACATTTTTTATTTAATTTGGCATTAAAATATTTATATATTTACCAGAGCATAACCTTTCAGGGTCCAGTTCCAAATTTGAAGAGTTTCTTATACATATATATGAAAAACACATGATCCAAAAATACAGTGTTTTGGTGGTTCTATTTATAAAGTTTCAGTACCTTGGCAGAGGTATCTAGTGAAGTCTTGACTGCCTTATGAAAATCATTTGACACCAATGTCATGTCTCAAAGTGTTGCCTTATTATGAGGGCAAAAAAAGTAAAAAATTTACAGGCATATAGGTACGACAGTACCAAAGAAGTTAAATTAGTGTTACTCACCTTCAAAAGCTGCAGTCAGAAATAATGCAATCTTCAAAGGTAAGCAATCTTGAGAAAAATATTGCTTCAAAAAACCTTTGCATCATTTCTGAATATTCCAGAGAAAAAAGAGAGGCGATTTTATGAATTTTTAGGGCCTAAATATTATAATTGACTATAGGTGTGTTTTTGATGGGAATTCCACAAAAAAATGTGACCGTGACTGGTAGTTTTCTTCTTGTCAATGTTTCTGTTATTTGTTGCAGGACCCCCAGGTTTGAGGACAAAAAAAAAACTTGTCTGAAGGGATGTACTTGACAAAGATATTTGAATGCCCAAATTAAAATGTTGTGATCATCTTTTTTTTCACATGAATATATGGGAATATATTTAGAACTGTTCTACCCTTACGAACACTTTTATAATCTACAACAAAAAACAAATCCTTATGAGAATCAAATACAATTCCCGCATGAATTTTAGGCCCTGCTTATACAGGTAAGGTTTGTTGAGAAATGGGGAAATATCATGTTTTACAGTAATACATATTTAAACATTTTAAACGATCTATTAATTGAAACTAGAATATATTTTCATTTTTGGAATTCACTTTAAAACAATTTCCACAATCCAGTATAATTATTTAAAATAGTTCCTTGAATCCTGCACCCTATGAAACAACATGTAACAAACTAACCCTGAGCACGTTAACAGCCTTAGTCAGTGTATATTTTCATGCAGTGTGCAATATGGCAGTTACCAATTTTTTGTTACCAGAAAGTGTGACTAACCCGGTGCATTGCACAGGGTTAGTCACACTTTCTGGTTATAAAAAATGTTCATTGTTAACTGAGTAACTAATATTGTGCACTGTACAGCCTTAGTGTAAATCTCCTCACTGTCTACTCTTTACCCAATGTAATAGCCCAAATCAGCCAGTGCTATTCAAACTCAGCTTTAGACCCGTCATTGTTTTTTTTCCAGTGAATTCCAAAAATGAAAATATATTCTATTTTCAGTTAATAGCTTGTTTTTATTACATAACCAGAGCACAGCATCAGAGATGCTGGGGTCGAGTCGAGGTGGTTAAAACAAACTCTGTGCTAACACCTGAAACTACTGAAACAAGGAAACAATCTTAGAGGCATAGGACAAATTTGATCAAATTGGATAGCGTTTGGTCAAGTTATTGTGCTGACATCTCTAAGTTGGAAATTCAAACAAGAAAACAATCCAAGAAGCATAACTCCTGAAAAAACACTTTGGCATGACTGGTTTTCAAACTCATCCAAAACATTCTCGAGTAGAACACACACACCAAATTTGGTAAAAACTGGAAAACGTTAATTCAAGTTATCATGCTGACACTGCCAGCAGCTGGGAAATTCAAACAAGAAAACAGTCTGAGAGGCATTATGTCTGAAAAAAAATTCTGGCAGAACAGGTTTTCAAACTCACCCAAGACATTCTTGAGTAGGACTCACAGACCAAATTAAATAAAATTTGATAATGTTTGTACCATATTATTGTGCCGACAGGGCCCACAAAGCAGAAATTCAAACAAGAGGCCTCATGGGGCCTGAAGGCGCTCACCTGACATGGTAGTCTAAATATCAAACCAGGGACTTGACTTGAATAAGCTGCATACGCCCATCCTAAGAAAAGCATATACCAACTAGATGAAGCGATTATGCCCACACAATACACAGGACTTTACTTCTAATTCCGTTCCTGCACTTTTACGTCCCAAAATTGAGATAAACACATAAAAAACAGATTTTTTTTTATTTTTGTTCGGAAATTTTCGATGTCCCAAACAAAATATCTTCAGACGAAAATTTTTTTTTCTTCTTCTTAAAATTGACCAAAACGCATAAAAAAAACCCAAAACTAATTCTGGATTTTCGTTCCACCCGGACTCCAAATTTCAGTGTAAAAAAAATTTTTTTTTTGTCTTGAAATTGACCGAAACGCATAAAAAAATAAAAAACTCATTTCTGGATTTTGGTCCAAAATTTCAAAGTCCGGACCGGGACCCCAAATTTTCAGCCTAAATATGAACCCAGGGATTTTGCTTGAACAAACTTGAATCTCACCTCCCTAAGCATGCTGCATACCAAATATCAAAAGATTCTTATTGGTAGATCTGAAGAAGAAAATTTTTAAAGAATATTCCTCATACTGCACTAATTTGAACATTTGGGCTCCCATAGAGAGCCCAAATATGGACCCAGGGAATTGATTTCAATAAACATGTGAAACAATCTTCCAAAGATGATATATATAAAATATGAAAGCTTTTGGAGCAGTGGTTTGGAAGCGAACGATTCTTTAATTTTTTCTCATTGCCCAGTGTTAAAAAATGCTGACTCAGCATTTTTTCAAAGTCCCAAAAAAGTACCTTATGACAAAACTGATGGCAATTTTTTTTTTACCATTCCTTTCTGTTGGTCCCAAGGAAGCCTCACACCAAATAAAAATTCTCAGTGCCGTGCAGTTATGGAGATATGGACGTTTTTGTTTTTTTCTATTTTTGGCTCCTGAGGTTCCCAGGGCTGCAGGAAAGTGTTTTTTGGCATAAATCAAGTACTTATAACCCATTAATACCTCATATTAAATTTGGTTCAAATTGGCCTCTCGGGTCAGAAAATAGAAATTCTGGGCAGGGCAAAAATTCTTGCCCCTCCCAGAACAAAGGCAAAGACTGCCCTTCAAACTTCTCTTGAACAAACTTGAGTCTACACCTCAAATGGAAGCTGCATACCAAATATCAAGTCTCTGCTATGGCTGCTTCATGAGAAGATTTTTAAAAATTTTGTGCATTTTGGCCCCATCCCCCTCCTCATTATGACCAGAAACCCAATTTGAAGAAAAGGATAGGTTTTTCGAACTCATCCAAGGCATTCCAGAGTAGAACTCACATACCAAATAGGGTAAAAATCTGATACTGTTTGTTCAAGTTATCATGGTGACACAGTGCTGACATTGGGACATGGATGGACAGATGGGTGGGTGAGTGGATGGACAGACAGATGCACACAGACTTTTATCAAAACACAGGTAAAACTGTTGGCACAACTCGACCAAAAGGACACAAAAACTGTTAAAAAGCAAACAAAATTAGTTCTGAATCCACAAGGCCTAAAAGAGTTAAAAAACTGTTTCTCAGGCCCTCTTGCATGGGCCTTTTGGCTGCCGCATGCTCTCTTTTTATAACCAATGCAAACTTAAAAAAATGAAAGTTTCAATGACACTGTAGCTTAACTTGTCTGTGTGTTGTGTTTGATGAAAAGGATAATGTTCAACAAGAACTGTGATAATTGAGAATATGTTAATTTCTGTTCCCTACATGCTATGTTTTCAATAAAAATAATATGAGGTGTAGACTGTACTAAAGAATTGAGGGGTGGGTTAATGTGGTCCTCACAGTTAATGTATGTGGCCCTCACAGTTAATGTATGTCAACAAAAGTTAAGAAGTTACAGTGAAATTATTCCAAAACGAGTCATCCTATCAAGTTACAATGAAATCCCTTCTAAAATAAAGACAAATACAAAATCGCAAAACACAAGACAAATTTATAAATCACAGACTCTCCTTTCGCAAGTACTGCATAAATATGGCCTGTAGACTGTGTTAAAGGTTTTTGGGCTTCGGGCCTATGTAGCCATCATGGTTGACTGATCGCAACAAAACATGGACGTCCTCATCTAGACATTATACTGAGTCATCCTACCAAGTTACAATGAAATACCTTCATAAATACGACCTGTAGGCTGTGCTAAAGGTTTTTCGGGCTTTGGCCCCCTGTAGCCTTCACAGTTGACCATTCATGACCAAAAGGGGACGTTATCATCTAGACATTATATGGAGTCAACCTACCAAGTTACAATGAAATCCCGCCATAAATACGACCTATAGAATATGCTAAAGGTTTTCAGTTTTGGGCTTGGGGAGCCATCAAGGCTGAATGATCGTGACCAAACGGGGATGTTCTCATCTAGACATTATTTGGAGTCATCCTACCAAGTTAAACTGAAATCCCTTCACAAATATGATGTGCAGACTGTGCTAAAGGTTTTTGGGCCCCTGTAGCCATCACAGCTGACCAATCGCGACCAAAAGGGGATTTTCTCATCCAGACATTTTATGAAGTCAACCTACCAAGTTACAATGAAATCCCTCCATAAATACGACCTGTAGACTGTGCTAAAGGTTTTCGGCTCGGGCCGTCATCATGGTTGGCAGATCACGCCCAAATGGGGAAATTCTAATCTAGACATCATAAGGAGTCATCCTACCAAGTTACAATGAAATCCCTCCATATTAAACATGACCTACAGCCTGTGCTAAAAGTTTTTGGGTTTCGGGCTTGCTCAGCCATCAAACTTGACGGATCATGCCCAAAAGGGGGCATTCTCATCTGGACATTATACAGAGGCATCCTACCAAGTTACAATGAAATCCCTTCATAAATACGACCTGTAGACTGTGCTAATGGTTTTTGGGTTTTGGGCTTGGGCAGCCATACCGGTTGACCGATCGTGACCAAAAGGGGACGTTCTCATCTAGACATGACCCCAAACCTGCATATGAAATTTTGTGATGATCAGACAAGAACAGCGGGGTGTAGCTCGTGCTAAATGAAAATGTGAACAGACTCACAGATTTCCGCACGCATGATGTCAATAGCTCATCTTGACTTTGTCAAGTAAAGCTAAAAACTAAAATAAAAACTGCCTGCTCACATTCAATTTTACATAAAATGGCCTGAAAAACAGAAGATCTACTTTGGGGGCCTAATGTATTGCAAGAAATCACTGTTTAAAACCATTTATGCTAAGACTCACCTGCAATTAATTTTTTAGTTTCCTCATCATAATCAGGCATTTTTAATTCTTCTGAATCCTACAATATAAATTTAGAGAATTTTATTACAGGATTACTTAATATGGCAAAGTACAACTGTCACACAAATTTGAGAGAAATAAGTTTTTTCCTGGAACCTTCTGCAAAATACACCAAGATAAATTATACAACATTTGACATTTGACAGAGCCATAAATTAGCAAAAAAACCCTAGTCAACTATCAAGATGAAACAGCATATACACAGGATACCCCAACAATTCTAGGAACTGAATTAAATGATATTTTGGGGTTTCAAGGACTTCCAAGTGGCTTTGAGATCAATTAAAGAATTTGCAAGGACCAAACATGAAGAGAAAAAAAAAGATCACAATGTTTCTGGAAGTGTAATATCCTTGGAATTACATTTCCTGTTTAACTCTTAACCTGCTGAGTATTTTCAGGATATTTTTCATCAAATCTAGTCATGGCTGCTATGAAGCAGCCATGACTAGATTTGATGAAAAATTGATCTTAGTATAACACAAGAAATCATTGGTGAAAAGATCCATTCAATTTACAGGGGGAAAATCTGATTAAATGCGTCCAAATTATATTGATTTCAATAACAAGAGAAACCCTGTGCTGGGCAGGAATATCCGCCAGCAGCATGCAAAAAAATTTTTGTTTAATTTTTTTTATTTTAATCTTATTTGTTTTACAAGAATTGGCGAACTTATATTAACGCCTGTCCTTGGCCCAATGGTGTAGGTGTGTGACCTTTATAGCAGCAACTTCGTGGCCCAGCTCTTCTCAAATACAACGAAGGGATCTTTAGCCTGCACGGAGTATGTCTCTCTCCGCACAGAGGACAGCCATTTTACGTCCCCTCCCGATAGGACGATACACTATGAGAGCATCAACCCCACAATTGAAGCTGACAGAGAGTGTTCGGACACCTCGAGAACTTTCCCCGACCGGGGATCGATCCCGGGACCTCTGACATGAGAGACCAGCGCACTTATCCACTCGGCCACCAAAGAGTTAACAGACAATTCAACCATTTATATTTTGTTTGACAGAGCTCAAGAGCAAGATATAATTGGTCAAATTCATTTTTGCATCATCAAGAAAATTTTGCTGCTAGAAGCTGTTGCTAGTATTCTTGAAAAGTCCCCCAACAATCGATCGATCCCGGGACCTCTGACATGAGAGACCAGCGCACTTATCCACTCGGCCACCAAAGAGTTAACAGACAATTCAACCATTTATATTTTGTTTGACAGAGCTCAAGAGCAAGATATAATTGGTCAAATTCATTTTTGCATCATCAAGAAAATTTTGCTGCTAGAAGCTGTTGCTAGTATTCTTGAAAAGTCCCCCCAACAAAAATACCAACAAACCATGTTTTTAAAGTACTTTCAAAAACCTGTTTGCTTCATAAGTGAGTTTCAGACTTTCAAAGCCTTCAAAATTTATTTCTTAATGAATTTCAAGGACTACTGGTTAACTACATATAGTTGATCTTCCTGTAACTGTTTTCTATTAATGTGAATTTGAAGACTTGAAATTCCCAACTGCCTCTTGGCCAAGATCGGGGGCGGGGTGGCGTCCAGGTAACCGGTTCTCGTCAGATCACCGAAGTTAAGCAACGTCAAGCGCGGTTAGTAGTTGGATGGGTGACCATTTCAGCGACTGATTCGCACTCCCGCGTTGTGTCCTTGGGCAAGGCACTTAACCCGATTGCCTACATGCGGGCACGATGACGCTGTGTACTAAGGCATACTGCATGTCGATGGTGCGCATGTCTTCAACCAATCTAACCCTGCCTGTGCCACGGTGCAGAGTTCAGAGTTGCGATGTTGGAGAGCTGACATTGGTGTTTAAAGTCACATACTTCTGAGCAATGGCTAATTGTGACTGCAACATGGATGTAAGTGAAGTCCAGCCAATCGTTTATAATCATGTTGCCCATTTAAGAGGACTTCCATCCCAAGCACTGGTACCAGGTCCTATTTTACCAGAAAAACAGAGCTTGTTTACCACAGCAAACAAGTACTGCATTACTTCCTGCAGTTCCCACAGGGATTGACTTTTGTGGTGCCGGTATTTATTTTTTATTTAATGTGTTCAAGTCGCTTTCCACATAAAGGCCACACAAAGTAGATCTTCTGTTTCTCAGGCCATTTTTTGGTAAAATTACATGCGGGCGGGCAGTTTTTTTATTATATTTTTTTATTTTGTAATTATTTCTTGGCCATCAAAAGTTCATGTTCTTGGTTTGTTTTATGTTTTCAGCCTCATAATCTACAGAATAGCATGGGTGGTGGTGTATATCGTCCCTTGAGTGCAAGAAGGTTTTGCAGTTCTAAAGCATTGCAAAGCTTTGTTGCACTCAAAGGACAAATTTATCAATTTTATTAACCTGGCTAAAATATTAGACCTAAACCATTTAATTTTAATTTTTCTGAAGTTTACATTGGTTATAAAAAGAGACCATGTGGCAGCCAAATGGACCATGCAGGATGGTCTGAGAAACAAATAATTACAGAAATAAACAAGAGGCCCCACGTGGCCTTAAATTGCTCACCTCACAAAGTGGTTCAAAGAAGTATTTTGGATCACATTCAGCACGTTATGGTTCATCAAACACCACAGAGGAATGACATCATGAAATTAAATTCAATTGTCCATGTCAGATAATCATTATAATAGCATAGGTCTTGCCAACTAGATCCAATTCTCCCAGCTATAGATAAGCATTTCCAAATTTCCAAGCGTTGTTACACCACTGCAGTTTGAAAGCCATAACTGATGAAACAAGGGACTCGATTTGAACAAACTTGAATCTGACCCCTGACCCCCCAACCCCAGAGATGTTGTACACCAAACCTGAATCATTCCGACTGGTGAATCTGAAGGAGAAGATTTTTAAAGAACAGTCCTCATATTGCACTAAGTTAAAATTCGGGCTCCCATAGAAAGCCCAAATATGAACCCAGGAATTCAATTTGAACAAACTTGAATCTGGTGCCCCTAGATAAGTTGTATACCAAATATGGAAGAATTCTGACTGGTGGATCTGAAGAATAAGATTTTTATGGAATAGACCTGATATTGAACTAAGTTGAAATTCAGGCTCCCACAGGGAGCTCAATTATGAACCCAGGGACTCGATTTGAACAAACTTGAATCTGACCTCCCTAGAGATGTTGTAAACCAAATATGAAATGATTCTGACTGGCGGATCTGAAGAAGAAGATTTTTAAATCATATTCCACATATTGCACTAAGTTAAAATTCGGGCTCCCATAGGGAGCCCAAATATTGACCCAGGGATTCGATTTGAACAAATTTGAATCTGACCCCCCAGAGAGATGTTATATACAAAATATGAAAAGATTCTGACTGGTGGATCTGAAGAAGAAGATTTTTAAAGAAAATTCCACATATTGCACTAAGTTAAAATTTGGGCTCCCATAGGGAGGCCAAATATGAACCCAGGGATTCGATTTGAACAAACTTGAATCTGACCTCCCTAGAGATGTTGTATGCCAAATATAAAATGATTCTGACTGGGGGGGATCTGAAGAGGAAGATCTTTAAAGAATAATCCTCATACTGCACCAAGTTAAAATTTGGGCTCCCATAGGGGGCCTAAATATGAACCGAGGGACTCGATTTCAACAAACTTGAATCTGAGCTCCCTAAAGATGTTATATACTGAATATGAAAAGATTCTGGTTGGGGGATCTGAAGAAGAAGATTTGTAAAGAATAATCCTCATATTGCAGTAAGTTAAAATTCAGGCTCCCACAGGGAGCCCAAATATAAACCCAGAAACTCGATTTGAACAAACAGGAATC
>CM062293.1:457919467-457979611 GCA_031216915.1 Pictodentalium vernedei | reverse complement strand
GTTATAAAGCGAACAGAAATCTGAGTGCAGACAGACAAACATACAGACAGATGCACAGATGGAAGCACAGATGCATGCACAGACAGGTGCAATCCAGTATCCCCCACTTTTCAAAAAAAAAAGTGGGAGATATAAAAAGGAAGGGAACCTTTTTATTACAGGTGCAGAAGCAGTTTGTCATAAGGATCCCTCATTTCAAATTTCATTGAAATCCATTCACCCACTGATAAGATATCGCTGTGGACGGATGCAAGGGCAGAAGATGCAAGGTCAGATATCTGTAATCCAGTATACTCCTCCCCCCCCTCCCCCCATTCTCGAGAATGGGGGTACAAGAACCGTGTTAATTGATTGTAACTACCAAACACAAAACATTTTCCATACCTTCAGAACAAATTTGTCCTATTAATTGTACATAGATTATAGACTCGGCTCCTGATAATTGAATAAAAAATGTTGGGAGACTACTTTTAACAATCACCAAATTCCTCGTGTTTAGTCCTAAAAAAATTAAAAATCCACTTCTCAGGCCCTAAAAAAAAAAAAACTTAAACAGTTTATGTCCAATATTTTACTTAAGTTAAAAAAATTGATAAATTTGTCCCTTGAGTGCAACAAGGCTTTGCAATGCTTAAGCACTGCAAAGCCTGCTTGCTCTCAAGGCACGAAATACCCCCACAACCCATGCTATTCCGTAGATTATGAGGCCAAAAACATAAACCAAGAACATGAACTTTTGATGGCAAAGAAATAATTACAGAAATAAAAAATATAATAAAAAACCACTCGCCTGCATGCAGTTTTACAAATAATGGCCTGAGAAACAGAATATCTACTTTGTGTGGCCTTATAGATCTATTTGGCTTTAACGCTTCCAACACAGCTATTTAATATATTAAATGTTGAGTGACAGATCTCTGTCGAACAAGATACAATAGGGTAAACGCTCAGCTTATCTCTGGAATACAGGAAAGTGACCAAATCCCTGTTAATTAACTATTCATTTTAACCCTTTACCTAACAAATCGACCGAATCCGCCAGCGTAATTTTCAGATTTAGCAGTTGAAAAAAATATATTTCTCAAAAAGTTTCCACAAAATCATATCACGTGATCTCCTCATTGGAGCGAGCTCGTTCCAATGAGGGGCCACATGATATGGTTTTGTTGAAATTTTTTGAAAAACTTTAAACAACAATAATTAACATAATAAATCTTGATATGCTGTGCATTGGGTAAAGAGTTAACTGAAAAGTTAAAAAATTTATAGTAATTTATATATTTTTTATACTTACCAATGACCCAGACATAGCTGGTGCTAACTCTTAAAATATAGGGCCAAACACAAATTTTGCCCCCCAATCCCCAAAATTTGCATCTAAAACTAAAGAAAACATGTCCTGAAAGGCCCTCCACACTTCGCCCCTACTGCGCATGCGCAGTGTCAAGGACGTTCCGAAATTGGCGCCATTAATCATTCTAATAACCAGTGCCTGGTAAGCGCTATGTACTCAGCGGGGAGGCAAGAGTTCCCAACTCCTGGGAGGGCCATCCCCGTCTGGGTCATTGGTAAGTATAAAAAATATATAAATTACTATAAATTTTTTAACATTTTTATACTGTACCAATGACCCAGACATAGCTGAATAGTAAAAAGGCTGGAGGGCCAAGGACATAGAGCAAAATGGAATACGCTCAATAAAATAAAATAGAGTCATCCCCTGTAGGGAAAAGAAGTAATAGGCCTTACATGTATCTTTCTTATTTATGAAAAATTAGAAAGATACAACACCTTCCAAAATTGAGCTTCATACATCCATGTACTCTATTAATATCCAATATAATTCTTATACTAATAATTTTTAAAGTAAGCCAATAATAAAGTAAGTCTAGAGAATAGAGACTCTTATACTCCTAAAAGTGTGTGAGAATTGCATAATCATGTCCGTTGACATATGCAATATTCAAAAGCTATACTTTAAAAACTAAGACTTGAATGAATTTTAAAAACTTAAACTTCTCACTAAACAACCATCCCAATAACAGCTCAGAATTACTAACTCCGGAGGAGGTATCCCCTTGTTTTCATAGTAAAACAGGAGACCCAAGGGAACACCCTCCCCCCCCCCCCCCCTTTTTCTTGCCCTGGGTCAAATAGCCCAGAGCGAAGAGGGCAGCCAAACGGAGACACTGCCGAAACAGACAGCCTACCTAGCTATAGTAGCAACTGTTAAGTGAATGACATTCTGAGCAGTAGATAATAGACCTAACAATAGAGGCCTCCAGAAATGGACTCGATATTTCTGAGATAAAATTCATGAATGTGGATGGCTGAGCGCAATGAGCGGCCTTCAAAAATCTATAATAGCGACACTATTAATGTAAGCCCAAGAAGTAGAAGAACTCTTACTTCATGAGCCGAAATCTTAAGCACAACTGCTAAGTCAATGATATACCATAAGCAGTACCGATAGTTAATAGAATCCATTAATAAAATGGAGCGTAACGTCCTTCTACTAGACATCAAAGACAGAAGAAGCTTACGCCCTTGTAATAAACAGATATCTGTTTATAAATACATAAACTGTACCCGGAAAGAGAAAAGGCCTATGCCCATACGAAGACGGAAGGACCTTAAAATAATAGGTTCCGGATAATAAGAGCCTAACTCTTATGCAACAATCCAACCTAAATAGTAACGGAAGTATTGATTCCGAAACTATGAAAGTGAAAATCATCCATCGATAGTGCATGAAACTCATTGACTCTACAGTAAAAGAGAAACCAACAGAATTACTGTCTAAAAGGTCAGAATTTGAAAACTACTGTTTCCAGAGGCTCAAATGATTACTTAGCTAAATAAGAACCAAAGTTAAAATCCGTATAGGAATTTAATCTAAAGATTCTAAGTCTATTTATCAAAAAGTTACTAACTGACTTAGATAAAGAGACAAAAGACTCAATTGTAAACTATCGTAGAGTGCATAGGTATGAGGTAACATAAACCTATAACCTAAATAAAAACAGGCTGCAGGAGATCTTGTGAAACAAGTATACTAAAAAATAGCAATGAGTAGTATGGAGGGATCAAGAATATGAACATAATGATCCCCACACCACGACGGAAGAGCCTCCACTTTAGTCGCATAGAATAGCGAAGAAGAGGATCTCCTATAGTAAGAAATCGCGTCCAAAGCTCGTCCAGTACAGTGCTTACAATGCAATACGGACCACACAACGGAATACATGAAGGTTGTGACCTTGCTGGTTGTGATAAAGATGACACGATTTACCCAGTGAAAAAAGATCCTCACATAGAGGAAGATTTCACGTTAAGACCCACAGTAGACAAGAGAGTAAATTACTCATGATCTCTGTGAAGATAGAGATGCTATCAACAGAAATGTATTGTGGTTGTTTATCTTAGCAATACCTGCTAAAACAACAGCGCCGGAGGATACGCGTATCCTATCATTCCGTCCTATAGATCAATAGAGCGTTAAGACTATTAGCTCAGAGATCTGGACAAGCCAACACATACGTCTGCAACTGATTAGCAAGCTGTGTCATAAATAAATCATCATTGGGCGCTCCCATAGATAGCAAATCTGATTGAATACTTGTTTGTTGAGAGTCCATTCTGACAGCAACAAGCGACCCGTAAGAGAACGGGAGTCCGATAAAACAATCAGACGACCCGGAATATGACGGACCAAAACTGAACTTGGTGTACTATAACCAACAGACGGATTCTTTCCATTAAATTGAATAACGGAAACGAAAGAGTGCCTCCCTGGTTCCGGAGATACGCCACTACTGTCGAATTAAAGGACAGGAATTTGGGCATGCGTTTCTGAATAATGTTCATGCAATGACATAAGCAAGCCTAAAAAACATTATTCCGCGGAAGTTAAACTGATTGCTAAAAGACTGCGGAACCTAAAGACCCTGGCACTTCGAATCCGTAGGGATCAGTATCCCAATCTGTATGACTGGCAACCGTCATAACAGCCACACTCGGGTCCGGCAACTGCGGCGGCACTCTCTGAGTCAACCACCGAATGTTTGCCCCAGTCTGAATCTCTTGTAACACTAGATAGACAAGAGAACGTAAAAATCGAGCAATTCATGGATTGCCGGAAAGTTGCCGTCGAAGAGAAGCTCCTCCGAGAACGAAGCGACTCTGAGAGAGTTCTTAACCTTACTATCCACGCGTGTGGATGTAGCTAGGGCTGCGTCACGTCTAACCAACTCCAATCAGCCACTGAAGGGCGGAGTTATACGTGAACAAACTACAGCCCTCAAAAGAAATTACATTGAGAATAATATCCCGTAAATCTTTTCTTGAAGACGTAATGATAACGCCTCAGTAAGGCGGATTACGTATAATAAAGCGTCTAAGTTAAGTCTACTATACATAATGTCGTTCCCAACATTGAAATTGGAAAAGACATAAACGGCGAAAAAGAATATAAGCAGTCTTTAATCACACCGTCTAGACGCATATGAACTCTCGGTATGCCCTGCTCTGCCAAAATAAACTATTTGTAAAAATGATAAAATGGCAGAAATGAGCAACGCGGACAAGAAACTAAACTATCATGCTTAGTAGCAGGCTTGTATATATATATATATATATATATATATAGCGTCGAAAAATAAAACACATGTTGTAATGACAATATTGGACTGTGTCGGTAAGTCAGGGACAATGTCCCTGTACCGATCGAAAAATCCGAGTCCAATGACGCTATAAGTCTCTTATCCAAGATCGCAGCAATGAAGTCCGAAATAATAATCACTGGAAGATAATGCCAGAAGATATGAAAGGCATCTTCCGATACTACTAAAGGGAAAACTCGAAATCTTTCGAATCCCTTTCGCCATCCTGTCGGACCCTATAAAGCGTTCGGTCGTCCGTAGCTGATGCAACCGCACCGACCCAGCGCCGTCGGATAATTCCTGATTCGACCGAGAAACTGTCAATTGCTGGGATGCTGCGAAACAACTGTGCTAACTCGGATAGCACGTCCGTCACTGAGGCCTGAGGAGAAGCGGTCTTACGATGCATAGCCGCTGGAAGCTCCGTGATCGTTACCCCGTGCATACTTCCAATATGCGAGCGAACGGAGTGTATAGGCCTCGTGTCCCTTGGCTACCGGATGGCGCGACCTATTCGCCGTGGAATCACTGAATGCCGAAACTTATCGGATACTCGAGGTCACGTAGCCAATGTGCGGTCGTGTGCCCTGCTGTGAGGATGAGGAAGCATTAAAGACAGTCTCTCGGACTGTCAATATAACGGAGCGTCCCGAGCAACGGACATATGCTCCGAATGTAAAATATCTGAACCACAACATGCGGTCCCCTATGTTGTTGGGCGAGAGAGGAATCTCTCTCGCTCACAGCCCGGACGGACCTGGACAAGCCAGGAACCCGACTAACAGGCTTCCTCCGATCTGTCCTCAATCTGCCGTCACTGGGTGAGTACTAAAGTAATTAAAGTGCTCGCATCACCCAAATCTCCTTCCTAAACCGCAACGGACGAACCCGGCAGCCGAACCATTCGATGAATGTACGCTACACCGGGTGAGCTAGCGAATGTCACTCCGTAAGCGATAGACATATTCCATGAGCACTTATTGCCGCTAACTCTTCATTAACTATGACGACAGAGGCACACTTTTGAAAGACATCTCCATAACTCTTCGAACAAGAAACCAGAAATGCTTGGATAGCAAGCATAAAATAATAATATATATAGCGTCGTTCAATAATTCGAAAGTTTGTGTGACATTATTGGACTATGTCGGAACTGAGGGACGATGTCCCTGAACCGAACCAAAAATTCTAAGTCCACCGACGCTATCAGTTTCTTATCCGGCATCGCAGCATATGTTGTTCCGAAAGGGAAAGCTTGAAATCCTCCGAATCCCTTTCGGTATCCCGTCGGACCGGATGAAACTTTCGGACGTCCGTACCCGCTTCCGCGGAGCGTCCCGACCCAGCATCGTCGGATAAAATATATGTGACAGATTCAGTTGATGCTGGGATGCTGCGATAAACTGTGCTATTAAGGAAAGCACGTCCGTTCCCGAGGCCTGTGCAGTAGCGGACTTACGATGCATTGCCGCCGGAAGCTCCGTGTACGTTGACTCCCGCACACTTCCTATGCGAACGTCCGGAGTCTGCAGGCCTCGTGTCCCTGGCTACCGACCCAGCGCCGTCGGATGATTCTCGATCCGACACCGTTTCTGTCGGCTGCTGGGATGCTGCGATAAGCTGTGCTATGTGCACAAGAATGTCCGGCGTCGAGACCTGCGGAGGCGCAGTCTATCGCTGCTTCGCCAAGGGCAGCTCCGCATCAGATGGCTCCCGCATACTTTCCCTATGCGAACGTCCGGAGTCCATCGGTCTCGAATCCCTGGCTGCCGGATGGTGTGACCTGGTCGCCGAAGAATCCTTGATCGGCGAAGCTGGTAATATATCGGCGGTCACGCAGCCAAGGTGCGGTCGTGTGCGCTGACGAGAAGAGGAAGCCTTAGCAGTCTCAGCGGACTGCCTGTACAACGGAGCGTCCCGAGCGACGGACGTATGCTCCGCTAGCGACACATTTTGTACCACAACATCTGGGGCCAGATGTTGTTGAACGAGAGAGGGGCCTCTCTCGCTTGCCGTCCGGATGGACCGGAACGAGCTATGAACCGGACTAAAAGGCTTCCTCCGTTCTCCCTCCGATCCGCCGTCACTGGGTGTGCATTAAGTTAATTTTATAGTGCTCGCATCACCCCAAAATTCCTTCTAGACCGCAACGGACGAACCCGGCTGCCGAACCATTCGGTGAATGGACGCTACACCGGGCGAGCTAGCGGACGTCAAAGGCCGTCGAACCTACTAGGGTCCTCTTAGGCAATTGGCGTATTACATGAGCACTTTTCCGCTAGCCCTTCATTAATTGTGACGACGGAGGCACACTGTTGGAAGACATCACAGATACATCACCCTAATCTTGATCGTCTGAAATAGAAATTGAAAAAGTAGAGTGACCCTGCGGGGAAAGGACCGGAGTGTCCAAATCCCCAACAACATACCGTGACATACGCTTCCCATATTGTCATCGAAATCATACGATACAGAACAGGAGTTAATGCGAGTACACTGACCACATATAGAATGATAATAAAGTCAGAGGAAGACTTCCTCTTAAAACAACTGATCAATATCCTTTCAATGTGAAAAGAAAACAAGTCCTGGTACTCGCACTAACCCCTGGCAATCAAAATACATAATAATAATATGATCCATTAATATAAAAAAATAATTGAAATCAAAATATTTTGAAAAAATATTTTTTCAGAACAGCCCAAGTTTCTGAAAAGTAACGTTGAGCCCCAATGGATCCCAAGCCTAAGTGTGGACAAAAATTTTAAAAATATTTTAAACAATTTATTCAACACTTACGAACAATAATAATGTATCTAGTTATGATTAAAATAACAAAGATATTATTATTTAGAAATCCCCCCCTCACACAGAGGGCTGTTGTAAATGTAAACAATGAGTGTAAAAACACTAAAATAAGACTCCAGGCACCCAGGCCCGAAATCAGTTACCAAAAATACACAACTAATGCAAAACAGAGACTTCCAGGGAAGAAACTGCAGAACATCAGATGGTAGATGCATAACACAACGCCTAACCACCCGTAGGTGAAGACGTAAACATGGGCAAAGAACAGAATTCATTCTTTTATTCAGCTAAAACTCCCAAGAAATTTTAGTAATAATAATTACAGAAACTATGCCAAAAGCATGGGAGAATAGCAAGGGGGAACTTAAAGGACAGGGAGAGAGGAAAACACTTGAAAAAACAGTGTAACTAAATAATCAGAATGACAACAAAATGGCTGCTGCCTTGAAAATAGGTAACTTAACATAATTTCATTAAAAAATTTTAAGTTACAGCCCTGATAATATTCTGTCACACATTCTTTTCCTCTCCTCCTTCTCTATCCTCCTTAGAATCACCATTTCACTAATATTTATGTGTCTGGCATCATTTAAACTGAGATTTAAAAGCACAAAGATCAGTCAGATGTTAACTGATGAAGGGCCAAACTTAGAATGATTAATGGCGCCAATTTCGGAACGTCCTTGACACTGCGCATGCGCAGTAGGGGCAAAGTGTGGAGGGCCTTTCAGGACATGTTTTCTTTAGTTTTAGATGCAAATTTTGGGGATTGGGGGGCAAAATTTGTGTTTGGCCCTATATTTTAAGAGTTAGCACCAGCTATGTCTGGGTCATTGGTACAGTATAAAAATATATTCCTTCACGCAGTGGCCATTAAATCAACAGAGTTCCACAGCACTACTAAATCATTGCATTAACTCTTAACCTGCTGAGTATTTTCAAGATATTTTTCATTAAATCTAGTCATGGCTGCTGTGAAGTGAATGACTTGATTTAATGGAAAATTCAACTAATTTAACTCAAGAAATCATTGGTGAAAAAAAACATGCCATTTACAGGGCGACAATTTGATTAAATGTGCCCAAGTTACACTTATTTCAGTGGCAACAGAAATCCTGTGTTGGGCAGGAATATTTGCCAGAAGCATGTAAGGAGTTAACAGGCCTGAAAATAAGCAGTCTGACATTGTAGAATGAGGTCCCCAGACGGTGAATTTGATGATGCTATCCCATACAGTGGGCCAATTTATCCTCTGGGTACCTCTTTCTATTGAGTTTTGAGATCTTGATTCAGATTGAGGTTTACAGAGGGTAAATTTAGTTTAGCTGTGCAGGGTAGCATCACTAAATTCACCCTCTGGGGACCCCACTTTGCAGATGTCAGTCGGCTTATTTTCTGGCTTGGGAGTTAATATCCAGCACATTGTGCCACAGAGTCCATATGTTCCCTGCAATCAGCTGGGACAACTGCCTCCCCCCTCCCACACCCCTCTTCCCACCCCCACCAAAACAAAGCAGCATGGATTATGTGTCTGGAAGGTAAAGCTCTACAACTTTAAACCTTAAAGGCCTATTTCTGACTTTGGTCAAATCTACAACCTTCGAACAGTCTGTGGGTAAACTTGCAAGGTACATTTTAAGTATATTGGCAGCTATTTCTGGACAAGTTTTGGCAACCTTTGAAGGAAGCCAAGGCCTGTTGAGTCACAACTGCACAGCCACAGAACATAATCTGCCTTAGTGTAGAAAAAATGTAGGAAATATTTGCAGGCCTTTAAGGGTCATTTATCAAAATAGGATATATTTCTGATTCTTTTCAAAGTGAAGATACTCGTATTTACTCTATGTATTGGGACAGCTAAAAATAATTATTTTCACAGATGTCCCAATTCTTTGAAAATGGAAAAAAACACACCCTGGTCTTGTTTTGATGCTGAATAAAGTTGTGTGTAATTCGTTTTCCATCACTATTAAGAAAATCCCCATCCAATTTTTTTTATATTTTCATTTTTTGCTTCCAAAACATAGCTTATGACCCCTCATTGGAATGAGCGCATCGCGCACGTTCCAATGAGGGGTCATAAGCTATGTTTTGGAAGTAAAAAACGAAAATTTTTAGTTACACAAGAATTTTTTTTCGAGTGTCATCTGCTACTAGCATTAGGTAAAGGGTTGAGTCTGTCAAAATGGAATATTAAATAGTCTTCCTCATACCAGTCAGGACTGTAAATATTAAAATTTAGGAATAGATTTAAATAAAAACACAAATCAGTATGTATTAGGCCATCAAAAAAAGAACCTCTGTTTCTCAGGCCCGCGCGCATGGTCATTTTTGGTGCGCATGCAACCTTTTTATGACACAAAAAAAAATCTTCAAAAAATTTGAGATATTGTGCTCATTTCGGTAAATCGATATCGATGCGTTCGCAAATTTTAAATTAACACACTTCAAGCTTTTTCTACATCATACCTTAATGAAGTGGGTGGGTTTTAGCAATATTCACGACAGAAAGTGTTTTATTCTGTAAAAGGTAAGTCATAATGACAGCAAGAAGGAAGGTGTCTTTCAGTCTGACAACAAACAGTCACAAAGGGGAATGGTCGATTCGCACCACGTTTGATTCGCACCAACCCTCAGAAAGTCTGCAAAGTCAGGTGCTATGTTGAATGGAACACAGTCTCCTGGCATTTATTTTTAGTAACATTTGTATTGTAAATGGCCGTCATTGGGAATTTGTGTACTGTTATTTGAAACCGTTACGAGTTTCCCAGTTAATTTAAATAAATGCATTTGAGATGCAGGATAATTGGATAACTAATAGTAACCGTTGCTTGATATAAAAGTAACAGTCAGAGTTGAAAATAAATCGCATATAGGCAGGTATGTGCGGTCGAATTGGTTAATAAAAACACGCAAACATTCGTTTTGTATTTCATTTTCAGATTTCAAAAAAATATGATTTATGGATGAACTGCCCGTTCAAATGGGTTGTGATAATTTTGAATATAATGGGGAAAAATTGTGATTCACGATTTTATTAGGCAGGTTGTGAAAGGATTTTTTTTTTTTTGGTCAAATAAATCTCTGAAAGTTGGCACTTCGACATTTGATTTGTCCCAGAGACGTTTCAACCCGAGACGTTTCACCCACGAGGCGTTTCGTGACTTTCGTCCTGTGTTATAAT
The DNA here is from genome assembly GCA_031216915.1 of Pictodentalium vernedei. Taxonomy (NCBI): domain Eukaryota; kingdom Metazoa; phylum Mollusca; class Scaphopoda; order Dentaliida; family Dentaliidae; genus Pictodentalium; species Pictodentalium vernedei. The sequence continues at coordinate 457,968,958 of CM062293.1, read as the reverse complement.
GTTCATGTTTCACTGAAAAAACAAACATTCAAACCCCACTTCATTTACGACCCAACACCCCTGTGGTGAATAACCAATATATTTGCGAAATTTTGCATGGTCCACCAGGCGTTTGGGTGGGGGTCAAATTACCACAAACAACCTCTCGGGGAGAAAATAAAAAGAAAAAAAAAAAAACGCCCGCCCGCATGCTTTTTTGGAAAAAATGGCCTGAGAAACAGACAATCAACTTTGTATGGCCTTATCATTCTTTTATAGTTTGAAAAGAAAAATTAAACACAAACTTAGCTTTAATATTGAACATTTTGCAGTTTTCAGGTGACTGGGCCAACTGGAAACAAGTCTCCTGAGTGTCCCAAACCTTGGAGGATAAAAAAAAATATATTTTTCTGGAAAAAATGTGTGTCCCAAATCAAAGAGTGTCCCAATACATAGAGTAAATACCTGTAAAGAATCAGGTATCAGACATGTAATCTGATTTAACCATTCAAAATACAAAGGATATAGTTTTGGTCCAGGAAACTGACACATTTAAATTTCAGTAAAGTCAATTGCAGCACAGAATATCTGTGCAGTTAGTACATCGGTGTTTGCAACAAGCAACTCCCAAGGGTTCACAGGGTTTAACCCTTTACCCAACACAGAGAATATCAAAATTTATTATTTTAATTACTATTTTTTTAAATTTTTCAAAAAAATTTCAATAAAACCATATTATGTGATCCCCTCATTGGAACAAGCTCGATGAGCTTGTTACAATAAAGGGTCGCATGATATGGTTTTGTTTAAATATTTTGAAAAATTAAATTTTCAACGGCTCAATTTGCAAATTACGTGGGTGGATGCGGGCAATTCGTTATCTAAACGGTTAATCTCAAAGCTTTGCTGGACCCTACTGGAGAGCTAACTTCTGGCAGTAGAATCTTATATTTTACCAGCAGAAGTTGGAAATCCAAGTTCTACCATTGAGTAAAAAGATAATAACATTAGGGTGGAAACCAAACCTGCTTTGCATTAAGCAGCTTTTTTGCCTCCTCTACTATTTCTTTCTTCCTGGTGTATCCAGCCTGCTCAAGTTCCCGTATTCGGGCCATCCTCTCCTTCTCTTCTCGACCACGCTCTCTACAATAATGGAAAATATAAAGCACTCAGATACATGGGTATGTTTCAAGTTTCTTTCCATGGATTAAAATGTTGTCTAAACGATCACCAAAATTCACCAAACAACATCAACTGTAAAATGCTGAATTATTTTCAGCTCATAATTTTAAACTTCAAGGCCACAAAAAGTAGATCTTCTGTTTCTCAGGCCATTATATGTGAAATTGCATGCAGGCGAGCATTTTTTTATTTTATTTTTTATTTCACTGATCAGTAATTACCTTTTTGTCATCAAAAGTTCATGTTCTTGGTTCAAGTTTTAGGCCTCATAATCCACAGAATAGCATGGGTGGTGGTGTATTTCATCCCTTGAGTGCAAGAAGACTTTGCAATGCTAAAGCACTGCAAAGCCTTCTTGCACTCAAGGGGCAAATTCATCAATTTTTTTAACTTGGGTAAAATAAGACATAAACCATTTAATTTTTATTTTTTTTAAGTTTAAATTGGTTATAAAAAGAGAGCATGCGGCAGCCAAAAGGACCATGCGGGAGGGCCTGATAAACAGATTTTTTTATTTTTTTAGGCCCAATCAACAATTATTTTTGTGGTTCAAGAAAACTATATGATTAAACAGCCATATAATTTAAGCACACAACTTGTTAAAAAAGCTCTGAAGAACTCAAAATGACTCACTTGCAATCGTTCTTGCAGGATATTACACCACTGAATTCATCAGAACCATCGCAGCAATCTGAAAAAGTAAGAAAACTGTCATCTTTCCATCACATTCATCAAAGAAAACCAAACTATATAAGTTTTTATTCTACTTTGTGCAGACTTATTTAGCTTCCTCTCTTTCTCCCCATAACATCCACTGTGTTTTGAAAATTAAAAATAGAATTCATGAGCACATTTTGGTCACGATTGTGTTTCAATACACCATAAATTTGTGAATTTCCTTGATTGGATACGAACAAGTGCATGTGATTTTTAAGGCATTAGAATTTTGCTTTGATGTGAAACTTGCTTTTCATAAAATTTTTTTAGTCCAACTCTTCAATATCACTTTTGTGCATCAGGCCTGGCATTCTTTAGGAGTGCAGGAGTGCTTTAAAATCTGTTATCATTTTGTCCCCTGAGTTCCAATGTGTTCTATGGACCCAGACATGTTAACTCTCCCGGAATGCCCGGGAAAATCCCAGAATTTCAGTGTAGTTCCCGGCCAGGATATATCAGTTTTGGACCAAAAATCCCAGAAAACAACAGTCAAATATTTCGTTTCCGTTGTAACTTATGAAAAACGTTCTGAGTCAAACCACATGCATTTCAAACTCTGGTAAAAACTCACGAAGCAGTAAAATATGGATTTAAGTTAAATTTATTTAAGAAAAGGGTATTTTGTGATATATATTTCAACTGTGTTCATGTTTATTTCTGGGTTTTTCTTCAGAGATTCGTGATCAATGTGCGAGTGTCGAAGTGAAAATAGGTGACTTACTTTAAAAAAATTGAAAACTCCACCTTCATTTAAATGCAGTTTTTGGAAATTAAAATATATGAAAAGGAATTAAATAATATATATTTATTTATTCCTTCATAGAATAGCTTTAATTCTCATCCCTTTTCCAAAATCAAAACGTAAACAACAACTATTTAGCACAGTTTAACATAGCATAAATGCATCAGCATAGTTGACAACTAGTTCTGGATATAACCTGTTGTTAATAGTGGTCCATGAGCTAAAAATTCACAAGCTTTTTCTTTTATTTTGTCCCCACGCGAACTTTTCCCTGAAATCCATCCCATTTCCCTGAAAATCACCCTCAGGTTCCCTGAAAAATTATTCTGGAGGTTAACATGTCTGTATGGACCAGTAGGCACATAGGACACATTGGAACTCAGTGGACGATTTGTTAATATTGCACTGATTTGCAGTAATTCATGACCCATTCTGTGTCGCATTTCAACACATTTTAAGTGTAGAAGACACTCACATGAGAACTGAATGCAACATTTTGAATAATGAGAAGATGAATGTGCCAATTTTTCCACTGTGTAGCTGAATGTAGTACAATTTTTCAGTCACAATAGTAATACCCTGAAGTTAATATAACTAAAATAGCATACAAGAATATGCATTGAACATTCCAGGTGCAATTGCCCTCACAAGCAATCTGAGGAGGGCAACTGTTTTGCACTCTAGACTGCCAAGAGAAATATTCTAGGTATAGTCAATAGACATGAATATAAGACAACTAGTAATAAAAATTTCCTAAGATTTCCCAAAATACAAAATGGATGCAGTGAGCTGAAAACAATGCTGTTAAAGAAGATTGTGGACTTTTGAGGTTGGAATTTTAGAAAATCAAATGCCTGTTTTTTTCAGACAAGGCCAGTTCTGGTTTTTGTTTTTGCTTTTTTGTTTTAAAATCAGAACCAAATTCAACTAGAAACCATCACCTATCACAAGGGAGTGAATAAGACACCTACATAAACTTGCTCCAGAAGGGGGTATATGTATCATGGAAAGCTATACTTGTTAAACGAAGTGCTACACAGAAGTGTGAATGTCATAAGGATGAGTGTCTGAGAGTCACCTTGTCCAGCAGGTGCTCAAGGAATATGGAAGCAATTTCTCTAAATCTGAGCCATTTTCTGCCAGGAAAATCTGATGCCATGATTGCCTGCATTTGAGTAGAAAGTTAAAATACTTCATCAATTTGAGTGAACTTCATCTCTCAACAAGAGGTATGGCTAAATATAAAAGTTAGGCATTTTGAATTGTATCAACTTTGGCTGAGATTCTTGGAACCCATATTCGAACTTGGCCTGTATTACTAGCTGGGTAATACACATTCCATCTTTGGTTGAGATCAAATAATCCAAATTAGAGTTATTGGACGGAAACCAAATAGACTGATTACATAATACAATCAATTTTCAAATGAGTGTATAAAAAACAGGGCTTTTGAGTAATATCCATAATACTAAAACTATCTTTATAACAAACCAAGACTTATCATTTAATTAAATTATTGCTCTCAGATACAGGATGTTTCAATCTTAAGATGTTTCTATTTATGTATTTATTTATTTATTGGTGTCTAAGGACAATTTCAGCATCTTTGGTGAAATCATGACCACAACATAGGTATGAAGTAAGATTTATTCAATCGTTTATACACTTCCACTTCAGGTGTGGGCAAGCCAGAAAATAAGCAGACTGTCATTTGCAAAATGAGGTCCTCAATCTGAATCCGGGTCTCAAAACTAAACAGAAAGAGGTACCCAGAGGATATACTGGCCCACTCTATGGGATAGCATCATCAAATTCACCCTCTGGGGACATTGTATATTTTTTATACTTACCAATGGCCCAGACTTAGCTGGTGCAAACACAATATTATCAAAGGCCAAACACAAATTTGCACACAAAACCGAAAATTAAAAGTCCTATCTGGCCCTCCATACTTTTCTTTCTCTGCACATGCGCAGTGGTCAGGAAGAGGCCGGAATTGGCGCCAACATCATTCTTTGTAGATGAGTGTACTAATAACTCTGCGGGAAGATGTGAGTGCCCGCTCATGGGAGGGCCATCCCCGTCTGGGCAATTGGTAAGTATAAAAAATATGCAAATTACTTCAAATTTATCATATTTTTATACAACAACCAACAGTCCAGACTTAGCAGAATCGTAAAAAGGCGGAGGGCTTAGGACTTAAGAATTAACAGACCAAATACAGCTTCTAATCCTACATTCCAAGCTGAAAAGGAGATTAAATTTAAAAGGAATTGCATGTATGTCTCTCTATACAATAACAGAGAAGAGATATCATAAATAAGGAGCCTAACAGTCTACCTGCCTGAGCTCATTGTGTTTTCCATAACTGCATTCGAAATTCAATGGGGAAAAAATTTTGTGTTGTATGTTTTGGTGTATCACTTATCCAATACCAGTTTTGGCCATAGAAATATGAGTACCGTCAAACCAAATTCATTTGGCAATTAATTTCATACTTTTTTTGTACTCAGTTTCCTTGGGCAGGATTGGTATAGCCTATTTTAATTTGCATATCTGTATTGTGTTATAGGGAAACAAATTTTCTGCAGTAAGTTTTGGTGTCACACATAATCCAACACATTCTGATAGTATTATCCAGAAAAAAACTTTAATTTTTCATGAATTTTGCTGCAATCTATACTCATTTTTTCCTGTCATTAAATCCAAACCCAAACATCTTGATCTCCTTTGAAATGGCTATTAAAGTAACTAATTGTTGCCGGAACATGGTTTGCACATGTAGATGAACGTTGTTGTTCATGTTTTCGTCTCACATTTAACTCTCCAGGACACTGACTGCTATAAAAAGAGTATTATTTGACAAGGGCAACGCCCCCGGTCCCTCGACCAAGATGGCAAATTCAAGGGAGCTGTTAGGATGCAATTTGTTCGCAGAGCATGGCCATTTTTTAACTTGACCTGTATTTCCAACCAATTAAACCACATACTTAGTTTCGTTTCAATCAAATGATCCAAAGTAAAGTTATCATCCGGACAACACAAAAAACGTATTTTCTAAGTCGAAAAAGGGGAATAAATCCAGTAAAAATCAGTGGAGCGTGCCCATTTTCGAACTTGACCTGTATTTCCACCCAAATAAGCGGCATACTAAATTTCGTTTCAATCAAATGATCCTAACTAAAGTTGTCATCCGGACAACACAAAAGCTGTATTTTTTAAGTCGAAAAAGGGGATTAAATCCAGTAGAAATCAGTGGAGCGTGCCCATTTTCGAACTTGACCTGCATTCCCACCCAAGTAAGACACATACCAAATTTAGTTTCAGTAAAATCATCCAAACTAAAGTTATCATCCGGACAAGGGTGTGACGGACGGACGGACGGACGGACGGACGGACGGACGGACGGACAGACGGACGGATGGACGGACACTGCTGATTACAATAGTCCCTCGAAGGGTCGGGGGACAAAAATGACAAAATTGGATTACTTTGGTCGGTATTATCTATCAATTTGGAGTTGCTTAATTTCAAACAGTGTGCTTTGCTATGATTAGAGATGCTTGCTGAACAAATCTTCTGTTGTAAGTTTTTCTCTATGGCTTAAATCAACATAATTTGGCTTTGGTCACTTATAGAATACTTTTGAGTGCCTAATAATAGTACAGGGCAAAATAATAGTACATGGTGGAAAATTTCTGAAAATAAATAATAGTATAGGGTCGAATAATAGTATAGGATGGAAAATTCTAAGATGTGAGCCAGCCGCTATGCTCAGAGCCGTTTTTATAACACAGATGTCTGATGCTCTTGAAGTGGTGAAGGGCTCATTTACTTTCGGTTATCATATCCATTTTCACATGGATTTGATTTGTTGCAATTTATGGGAGAGTGTCTACAGGCACTCTCCCATAAATTGCACCAAGAAAATACCTTAGAGACTAATTAATTCTGTTTCAGCGATGGTATGAAGCACATTCACTGGTACTAGGACTTAAAGTTATGAAACAGTACTTCAGAAGAAAGCCCAGATATATGCTTCTAGGTTTCTATCCATTAACATTCCCATTGCATCCTGTGTTTGCTTGCTCATGTACCTTACTAGTTTGTTTTGGTGAACTTCTTGAGATAAGCGACTGTTCTGCACATTAGATTGCTGAAAATTAATAATCCTACCGGGTCAAATAAGGATCGTACAGGCAGGAGTTTTGTTCGAAAAAGAATAATCATACATGTATGATTATTAGGCACTCAAGAGTAGTACAGTTTGAAATATTGTGATTTTCAGTGAATTTTGCAGTTTTCAGCACTCATTTTCTCCAAAACAAAAAGTACACAGCTCCAAGTGCTTTTTATACAATACAGTCTGCCTCTTCACATTAAAACTTGGGAAAGCCCGTAATTTGTCCAACAAATTACAATTCTCTAGTTTATTTATTGGTATTTAAGGTCACTTTCAGCATCTTTGACTAACTCATGACCGCAACTTTGAGATGAAGTGACACTGAAGTCAAGATAAGCCAATTGTTTATATTTATGCTTCCCACTTTAGGGGACTTCAACCCCAAGCATTAATTGTGGATCCTATTTTACCTGTAAAGCAGAACTTGTTACCACAGTGAAAAAGAACTGCTCCACTTCCCAGGGTTCCCACAGGGACTAAGTACAACTGCCAAGGCACTTGGCTGTCAAAGCACTTGGAATGTATCTTGCAAGTTTACTCAGAGACTGCATTTTGGGGCACCTATGTATTGTTGCAGTAAAAAGTGATCAAATTTGGAATTAGCCCTTTTAAGGTCCAGTGAATGAACACCAGCCAATAAAATTAAATTGAATTGATAAAATAACTGTCAGACTAGACTCAAAGATATGTATTCACCTGTTAACATCAGTCCTGGTAATTCATCCTTGTTTCCTCGGCAAATAAATTGCTGTGGAAAACTGGTGTAAAAATTGTGTAACAACCATCAGGGGGCAGGGCATAGTCTCAATTGCTATGTATATGTAGTATGCGGTGAAGTGAAAACTTTCAAGTAACTTTAACAAGTGAAAGTAGTTTGAGACACATGTGTATATAATCACAATCAATGTGCAGAATCTATCACTCAATTAGCTCATGCTAATACCATGAACCATGAGAATGCTGAGAAAAAAACTTAGAAGTAAGCAGGCAACTTGCTATATATGTATAATATGAGTGAAAATAAGATGCAGCATTACCACAAACTAAGTATCTCACTGCTTCTATGTTGATAACCCTAGAATCTGACATCAGTTTCTGGAAAGCTCTTTAAGAGCTTTCCAGAAACCGATGTCAGATTCTAGTGTTATCAAGAAGAACAACACATTGTTTCTAGTGGTTACGCTGCAATTTGTACTGTAAATTGTAAGATTAGCAATACATCATAGTGCAACCCACATGGTTTGATTCCTTGTGTGACCTGGAAGTTGTGCAATTTCTGCCACCACTAAGCTTTCCGAAGAAGGCATCCTCGGCAGTAGTTTTTGCTGTGGATATTTTTCATTTCCTTGGCATTTTCCTCAGCACTGCTGATTGCTGAGGGTGAATTACCAGGGCTGGTTAACATTTAGCAAAAATTGTTGTTACAATCTCTCTGGTAAGCACTACCGAGAGACATATTTTTCTTTCTTTTAACCCTTTAGACCCAGCATGTATAAATTTTTTGCGTGAAGAAAAAATTGGTAGTGGACGGGCAGATGATATAAAGAGCCAAAAATCTGAAGCGAGACTCGGTAATAATTTAATCCAAATACCTCAACAGAGCTGTGGATTAAATTATAACTGAACCTCCCAACAAACCTGGATGGTTTTGACCATTTCGTCATTGACAGTATTGACCAAAATAATTTTGCAAATATGCTTAATCTGCATTTTCTTGACACTCCCCCCCCCCCCCCCCCCCCCCCCCCCTACAGAACACCCTGACAAAGCCATTCCATTCTATAGGTCCTAAGGATATAACATACCAAATAACAGTTCTCTGTTGTGTGTGGTTTGTGATATATGGGCATTTGAAAATATTTCTATTTTTTGCTCCTGGGATTCCCACGGGCCACAGGAATGTTTTTTTTGCATGATTCAAGTATTTGTGACTCAATAATATGATATACCAAATTTGGTTCAAATCAGACCATTGGTTCAGAAAGTTAAAAAAATTTATAGTAATTTATATATTTTTTATACTTACCAATGACCCAGACATAGCTGGTGCTAACTCTTAAAATATAGGGCCAAACACAAATTTTGCCCCCAAATCCCCAAAATTTGCATCTAAAACCAAAGAAAACATGTCCTGAATGGCCCTCCACACTTCACCTCCACTGCGCATGCGCAGTGTTAAGGACGTTCCGAAATTGGCACCATTATTCATTCTTATAACCAGTGCCTGGTAAGCGCTATGTACTCAGCGGGGAGGTAAGAGTTCCCAACTCCTGGTAAGTATAAAAAATATATAAATTACTATAAATTTTTTAACATTTTTATACTGTACCAATGACCCAGACATAGCTGAATAGTAAAAAGGCTGGAGGGCCAAGGACATAGAGCAAGATGGAATACGCTCAATTATATAAAATAGAGTCATCCCCTCTAGGGAAAAAGAAGTATTAGGCCTTACATGTATCTTTCTTATTTATGATAAATTAGAAAGATACAACACCTTCCAAAATTGAGCATCATACATCCATGTACTCTATTAATATCTAGTATAATCCTTATACTAATAATTTTTAAAGTAAGCCAATAAATAAAGTAAGTCTAGAGAATAGAGACTCTTAATACTCCTTAAAAGTGTCTGAGGATTGTATAATAATGTCCGTTGACACGTGCTATATTCAAAAGCTATACTTTAAAAACTAAGACCTGAATGAATTTTTAAAACATAAACTTCTCACTAAACAACCATCCCAATAACAGCTCAGAATTACTAACTCCGGAGGAGGTATCCCCTTGTTTTCATAGTAAAACAGGTGACCCAAGGGAACACCCTCCCCCCCCCCCCCTTTTTTCTTGCCCTGGGTCAAATAGCCCAGAGCGAAGAGGGCAGCAGAACGGAGTCACTGCCGAAACAGACAGCCTACCTAGCTATAGTAGCAACTGTTAAGTCAATGACATTCTGAGCAGTAGATAATAGACCTAACAATAGAGGCCTCCAGAAATGGACTCGATATTTCTGAGATAAAAATTCATGAATGTGGATGGCTGAACGCAATGAGCAGCCTTCAAAAATCTATAATAGCGACACTATTAATGTAAGCCCAAGATGCAGAAGAACTCTTACTTCAAGAGCCGAAATCTCAAACACAACTGCTGAGTGAATGATATACCATAAGCAGTATCGATAGTTAATTGAATCCATTAGCAATAGAATGGAGCGTAACGTCCTTCTATTAGGCATCCAAGACAGAAGAAGCCTACGCCCGTAGTAATAAACAGATATCTGTTTATAAATAAATAAACTCTAACCGGACAGAGTAAAGGCCTATGCCCGTACGAAGACGGAAGGACCTTAATAACAATAGGTTCCGAATATTAATTACGAACCTGACTCTTATGCGAAAATCCAACCTAAATAGTAAAGGAAGTAGTGATTCCGAAACTACGAAAGTGAAAATCATCCACCGATAGTGCATGAAACTCACTGACTCTTCAGTAAAAGAGAAGCCAACAGAATTACTGTCTAAAAGGTCAGAATTTGAAAACTACTGTTTCCAGAGGCTCAAATGATTACTTAGCTAAATAAGAACCGAAGTTAAATTCCGTATAGGAATTTAATCTAATGATTCTAAGTCTATTTATCGAAAAGTTACTAACTGACTAAGATAAAGAGACATAAGACTCAATTGTAAACTATCATAGAGTGCATAGGTATGAGGTAACATAAACCTATAACCTTAATAACAGGCTGCAGTAGATCTTGTCAAACAAGTGTACTAAAAAGTTGCAATGACTAGTATGGAGGAATCAACAATATCAACATAGTGATCCCTACACCAACGACGGAAGAGCCTCCACTTTAGCCGCATAGTATAGCGAAGAAGAGGTTCTCCTATAGTAAGAAATCGCGTCCAAAGCTCGTCCAGTACAATGCTTACAATGCAATAAGGACCACACAACGGAATACGTGAAGGTTGAGACCTTGCGGGTTGTGATAAAGATGACACGATTTTACCCAGCGAAAAAAGATCCTCTCATGGAGGAAGATTTCGCGTTAAGTCCCACAGTAGACATCAGAGTAAATTTACCCACGGTCTCTGTGAAGACAGAGATGCTATCAACAGAAATGTATTGTGGTTGTTTATCTTAGCAATACTTGCTGAAACAACAGCGCAGGAGGATACGCATATCCTATCATTCCGTCCTATTAGATTAATAGAGCGTTAACAACATAAGCTCAGAGATCCGGACAAGCAAACACATACGTCTGCAATTGATTAGCAAGTTGTGTCGTAAATAAATTATCATTGGGCGCTCCCATTGATAGCAAATCTGATTGAATACTTGTTTGTTGAGAGTCCATTCTGACGGCAACAAGCGACCCATAAGTGAACGGGAGTCCGGTAATACAATCAGACAACCCGGAATATGATGGACCGAAGCAGAACTTGGTGTACTATAACAAACAGAAGGATTCTTTCCATTAAATTGAATAACGGAAACAAATGAGTGCCTCCCTGGTTCTGGAGATACGCCACTACTGTCGAATTAACGGACAGGATTTGGACATGCATTCTGAATAATGTTCATCCAATGACATAAAGCAAGCCTAAAAAAACATTATTCCGTGGAAGATAAGTACTTGCTTAGAGACTGCGGAACCCAAAGACCCTGGCACTTCGAATCCGTTGGGATCAATATTATATCCCAACCTGTTTGACTGGCAACCGTCATAATTATAAAACTCGGATCCGGCAACTGCAGTGGCACTCTCTGAGTCAACCACCGAATGTTTGCCCCAGTCTGAATCTCTTGCTACACTAGATAGACAAGAGAACGTGTAAATCGAGCAATTCATGGATTGCTGAAAAGTTGCCGTCGAAGAGAAGCTTCTCTGAGAACGAAGCGACTCTGAGTGAGTTCTTCACCTTACTATCCACGCGCGTGGATGTAGCTAGGGCTGCGTCACGTCTAACCAACTCCAAGCAGCCACTGAAGGGCGGAGTTATACGTGAACAAACTACTGCCCTCAAAAGAAATCACATTGAGGATCATATCCCGGAATTCTTTCTCTAGAAGACGTAATGATAACGCCTCAGTAAGGTGGATTACGTATGATAAAGCGTCTAAGTTAAGTCTATTAGACATCATTGTCGTTTCCAACATTGTGGTTGGAAAAGACATAGACGGCGAAAAAGATTATTTCCAGTCTTAAACCACGCCGTCTAGACGCATATGAACTCTCGGGATGCCCTGTTCTGCCAAAATAAATTATTCGTATAAATGATAAAAGGCAGAAATGAGCATTGCGGAGAAGAAACTAAACTATCATGCTTGGTAGCAGGCTTATATATATATAGCGTCGATAAATAATACACATGTTCTAATGACATTATTGGACTGTGTTGGTAAGTCAGGGACAATGTCCCTGAACCGATCCAAAATTCTGTGTCCAATGACGCTATAGGTCTCTTATCCAACATCGCAGCAATGTAGTCCGAAATAACAATCACTGGAAGATAATGTATGGCAGCTTCCGATGCTACGAAAGGGAAAACTCGAAATCTTTCGAATCCCTTTCGCCATCCTGTCGGACCCTATAAAGCGTTCGGTCATCCGTACCTGATGCAACCGCGGACCGCACCGACCCAGCGCCGTTGGATAATTCCTGATTCGACCAAGAAACTGTCGATTGCTGGGATGCTGCGAAAAAACTGTGCTAACTCGGATAGCACGTCCGTCACTGAGGCCTGTGGAGAAGCGGTCCTACGATGCATTGCCGCTGGAAGCTCCGTGATCGTTACCCTGTGCATACTACTAATATGCAAGCGAACGGAGTGTATAGGCCTCGTGTCCCTTGGCTACCGGATGGCGTGACCTGTTCGCCGTGGAATCACTGAATGACGAAACTGATCGGATACTCGAGGTCACGTAGCCAATGTGCGGTCGTGTGCACTGCTGTGAGGATGAGGAAGCATTATCGACAGTCTCTCGGACTGTCAATATAACGGAGCGTCCCGAGCGACGGACATATGCTCCGAATGTAAAATATCTGAACCACAACATGCGGTCCCCTATGTTGTTGGACGAGAGAGGGACCTCTCTCGCTCACAGCCCGGACGGACCTGGACAAGCCAGGAACCGAACTAACAGGCTTCCTCCGATCTGTCATCAATCCGCCGTCACTGGGTGAGTACTAAAGTAATTATAGTGCTCGCATCACCCAAATCTCCTTCCTAGACCACAACGGACGAACCCGGCAGCCGAACCATTCGATGAATGTATGCTACACCGGGTGAGCTAGCGAATGTCACTCCGTCGATCCTACAAGGGACCTCTTAGGCGACAGACATATTCCATGAGCACTTATTGCCGCTAGCTCTTCATTAACTAAGACGACAGAGGCACACTTTTGAAAGACATCTCCGTAACTTTGCGAACAAGAAACCAGAAATGCTTGGTAATAGCAAGCATATAATAATAAATATATAGCGTCGTTCAATAATTCGAAAGTTGTGTGACATTATTGGACTATGTCGGAACTGAGGGACGATGTCCCTGAACCGAACCAAAAATTTCTAAGTCCACCGACGCTATCAGTTTCTTATCCGGCATCGCAGCATTCTGGTCCGACGAAAGAACCTGTGGAAGATCAAGTCAGATGACATACACAACAGCATATGTTGTTCCGAAAGGGAAAGCTCGAAATCCTCCGAATCCCTTTCGGTATCCCATCGGACCGGATGAAATTTTCGGACGTCCGTACCCGCTTCCGCGGAGCGTCCCGACCCAGCATCGTCGGATAAAACATTATGCGACAGATTCAGTTGTTGCTGGGATGCTGCGATAAGCTGTGCTATTTAGGATAGCACATCCGTCCCCGAGGCCTGTGCAGTAGCGGTCTTATGATGCATTGCCGCCGGAAGCTCCGTGTATGTTGACTCCCGCACACTTTCCTATGCGAACGTCCGGAGTCTGCAGGCCTCGTGTCCCTGGCTACCGGATGGTGTGACCTGGTCGCCGATGATTCTCTGACTGGCGAAGCTGACTGGATATCCGAGGTCACGTAGCCAAGAGCGGTCGTGTGCGCTACCATGAGAATGAGGAAGCCTTATTGACAGTCTCTCCGGACTGACTATATGTCGGAGCGTCCCGAGCGGCGGACGTATGCTCCGAATGCGAAACATTTTGTACCACAACATCTGGGGCCAGATGTTGTTGTACGAGAGAGGGGTCTCTCTCGCTCGCCGTCCGGATGGACCAGAACGAGCTATGAACCGGACTAAAAGGCTTCCTCCGTTCTCCCTCTAATCCGCCGTCACTGGGTGTGCATTTGGTTGATTTATAGTGCTCGCATCACCCCAAAACTCCTTCTAGACCGCAACGGACGAACCATGCTTACAATGCAATAAGGACCACACAACGGAATACGTGAAGGTTGAGACCTTGCGGGTTGTGATAAAGATGACACGATTTTACCCAGCGAAAAAAGATCCTCTCATGGAGGAAGATTTCGCGTTAAGTCCCACAGTAGACATCAGAGTAAATTTACCCACGGTCTCTGTGAAGACAGAGATGCTATCAACAGAAATGTATTGTGGTTGTTTATCTTAGCAATACTTGCTGAAACAACAGCGCAGGAGGATACGCATATCCTATCATTCCGTCCTATTAGATTAATAGAGTGTTAACAACATAAGCTCAGAGATCCGGACAAGCAAACACATACGTCTGCAATTGATTAGCAAGTTGTGTCGTAAATAAATTATCATTGGGCGCTCCCATTGATAGCAAATCTGATTGAATACTTGTTTGTTGAGAGTCCATTCTGACGGCAACAAGCGACCCATAAGTGAACGGGAGTCCGGTAATACAATCAGACAACCCGGAATATGATGGACCGAAGCAGAACTTGGTGTACTATAACAAACAGAAGGATTCTTTCCATTAAATTGAATAACGGAAACAAATGAGTGCCTCCCTGGTTCTGGAGATACGCCACTACTGTCGAATTAACGGACAGGATTTGGACATGCATTCTGAATAATGTTCATCCAATGACATAAAGCAAGCCTAAAAAAACATTATTCCGTGGAAGATAAGTACTTGCTTAGAGACTGCGGAACCCAAAGACCCTGGCACTTCGAATCCGTTGGGATCAATATTATATCCCAACCTGTTTGACTGGCAACCGTCATAATTATAAAACTCGGATCCGGCAACTGCAGTGGCACTCTCTGAGTCAACCACCGAATGTTTGCCCCAGTCTGAATCTCTTGCTACACTAGATAGACAAGAGAACGTGTAAATCGAGCAATTCATGGATTGCTGAAAAGTTGCCGTCGAAGAGAAGCTTCTCTGAGAACGAAGCGACTCTGAGTGAGTTCTTCACCTTACTATCCACGCGCGTGGATGTAGCTAGGGCTGCGTCACGTCTAACCAACTCCAAGCAGCCACTGAAGGGCGGAGTTATACGTGAACAAACTACTGCCCTCAAAAGAAATCACATTGAGGATCATATCCCGGAATTCTTTCTCTAGAAGACGTAATGATAACGCCTCAGTAAGGTGGATTACGTATGATAAAGCGTCTAAGTTAAGTCTATTAGACATCATTGTCGTTTCCAACATTGTGGTTGGAAAAGACATAGACGGCGAAAAAGATTATTTCCAGTCTTAAACCACGCCGTCTAGACGCATATGAACTCTCGGGATGCCCTGTTCTGCCAAAATAAATTATTCGTATAAATGATAAAAGGCAGAAATGAGCATTGCGGAGAAGAAACTAAACTATCATGCTTGGTAGCAGGCTTATATATATATAGCGTCGATAAATAATACACATGTTCTAATGACATTATTGGACTGTGTTGGTAAGTCAGGGACAATGTCCCTGAACCGATCCAAAATTCTGTGTCCAATGACGCTATAGGTCTCTTATCCAACATCGCAGCAATGTAGTCCGAAATAACAATCACTGGAAGATAATGTATGGCAGCTTCCGATGCTACGAAAGGGAAAACTCGAAATCTTTCGAATCCCTTTCGCCATCCTGTCGGACCCTATAAAGCGTTCGGTCATCCGTACCTGATGCAACCGCGGACCGCACCGACCCAGCGCCGTTGGATAATTCCTGATTCGACCAAGAAACTGTCGATTGCTGGGATGCTGCGAAAAAACTGTGCTAACTCGGATAGCACGTCCGTCACTGAGGCCTGTGGAGAAGCGGTCCTACGATGCATTGCCACTGGAAGCTCCGTGATCGTTACCCTGTGCATACTACTAATATGCAAGCGAACGGAGTGTATAGGCCTCGTGTCCCTTGGCTACCGGATGGCGTGACCTGTTCGCCGTGGAATCACTGAATGACGAAACTGATCGGATACTCGAGGTCACGTAGCCAATGTGCGGTCGTGTGCACTGCTGTGAGGATGAGGAAGCATTATCGACAGTCTCTCGGACTGTCAATATAACGGAGCGTCCCGAGCGACGGACATATGCTCCGAATGTAAAATATCTGAACCACAACATGCGGTCCCCTATGTTGTTGGACGAGAGAGGGACCTCTCTCGCTCACAGCCCGGACGGACCTGGACAAGCCAGGAACCGAACTAACAGGCTTCCTCCGATCTGTCATCAATCCGCCGTCACTGGGTGAGTACTAAAGTAATTATAGTGCTCGCATCACCCAAATCTCCTTCCTAGACCACAACGGACGAACCCGGCAGCCGAACCATTCGATGAATGTATGCTACACCGGGTGAGCTAGCGAATGTCACTCCGTCGATCCTACAAGGGACCTCTTAGGCGACAGACATATTCCATGAGCACTTATTGCCGCTAGCTCTTCATTAACTAAGACGACAGAGGCACACTTTTGAAAGACATCTCCGTAACTTTGCGAACAAGAAACCAGAAATGCTTGGTAATAGCAAGCATATAATAATAAATATATAGCGTCGTTCAATAATTCGAAAGTTGTGTGACATTATTGGACTATGTCGGAACTGAGGGACGATGTCCCTGAACCGAACCAAAAATTTCTAAGTCCACCGACGCTATCAGTTTCTTATCCGGCATCGCAGCATTCTGGTCCGATGAAAGAACCTGTGGAAGATCAAGTCAGATGACATACACAACAGCATATGTTGTTCCGAAAGGGAAAGCTTGAAATCCTCCGAATCCCTTTCGGTATCCCATCGGACCGGATGAAATTTTCGGACGTCCGTACCCGCTTTCGCGGAGCGTCCCGACCCAGCATCGTCGGATAAAACATTATGCGACAGATTCAGTTGTTGCTGGGATGCTGCGATAAGCTGTGCTATTTAGGATAGCACATCCGTCCCCGAGGCCTGTGCAGTAGCGGTCTTATGATGCATTGCCGCCGGAAGCTCCGTGTATGTTGACTCCCGCACACTTTCCTATGCGAACGTCCGGAGTCTGCAGGCCTCGTGTCCCTGGCTACCGGATGGTGTGACCTGGTCGCCGATGATTCTCTGACTGGCGAAGCTGACTGGATATCCGAGGTCACGTAGCCAAGAGCGGTCGTGTGCGCTACCATGAGAATGAGGAAGCCTTATTGACAGTCTCTCCGGACTGACTATATGTCGGAGCGTCCCGAGCGGCGGACGTATGCTCCGAATGCGAAACATTTTGTACCACAACATCTGGGGCCAGATGTTGTTGTACGAGAGAGGGGTCTCTCTCGCTCGCCGTCCGGATGGACCAGAACGAGCTATGAACCGGACTAAAAGGCTTCCTCCGTTCTCCCTCTAATCCGCCGTCACTGGGTGTGCATTTGGTTGATTTATAGTGCTCGCATCACCCCAAAACTCCTTCTAGACCGCAACGGACGAACCATGCTTACAATGCAATAAGGACCACACAACGGAATACGTGAAGGTTGAGACCTTGCGGGTTGTGATAAAGATGACACGATTTTACCCAGCGAAAAAAGATCCTCTCATGGAGGAAGATTTCGCGTTAAGTCCCACAGTAGACATCAGAGTAAATTTACCCACGGTCTCTGTGAAGACAGAGATGCTATCAACAGAAATGTATTGTGGTTGTTTATCTTAGCAATACTTGCTGAAACAACAGCGCAGGAGGATACGCATATCCTATCATTCCGTCCTATTAGATTAATAGAGCGTTAACAACATAAGCTCAGAGATCCGGACAAGCAAACACATACGTCTGCAATTGATTAGCAAGTTGTGTCGTAAATAAATTATCATTGGGCGCTCCCATTGATAGCAAATCTGATTGAATACTTGTTTGTTGAGAGTCCATTCTGACGGCAACAAGCGACCCATAAGTGAACGGGAGTCCGGTAATACAATCAGACAACCCGGAATATGATGGACCGAAGCAGAACTTGGTGTACTATAACAAACAGAAGGATTCTTTCCATTAAATTGAATAACGGAAACAAATGAGTGCCTCCCTGGTTCTGGAGATACGCCACTACTGTCGAATTAACGGACAGGATTTGGACATGCATTCTGAATAATGTTCATCCAATGACATAAAGCAAGCCTAAAAAAACATTATTCCGTGGAAGATAAGTACTTGCTTAGAGACTGCGGAACCCAAAGACCCTGGCACTTCGAATCCGTTGGGATCAATATTATATCCCAACCTGTTTGACTGGCAACCGTCATAATTATAAAACTCGGATCCGGCAACTGCAGTGGCACTCTCTGAGTCAACCACCGAATGTTTGCCCCAGTCTGAATCTCTTGCTACACTAGATAGACAAGAGAACGTGTAAATCGAGCAATTCATGGATTGCTGAAAAGTTGCCGTCGAAGAGAAGCTTCTCTGAGAACGAAGCGACTCTGAGTGAGTTCTTCACCTTACTATCCACGCGCGTGGATGTAGCTAGGGCTGCGTCACGTCTAACCAACTCCAAGCAGCCACTGAAGGGCGGAGTTATACGTGAACAAACTACTGCCCTCAAAAGAAATCACATTGAGGATCATATCCCGGAATTCTTTCTCTAGAAGACGTAATGATAACGCCTCAGTAAGGTGGATTACGTATGATAAAGCGTCTAAGTTAAGTCTATTAGACATCATTGTCGTTTCCAACATTGTGGTTGGAAAAGACATAGACGGCGAAAAAGATTATTTCCAGTCTTAAACCACGCCGTCTAGACGCATATGAACTCTCGGGATGCCCTGTTCTGCCAAAATAAATTATTCGTATAAATGATAAAAGGCAGAAATGAGCATTGCGGAGAAGAAACTAAACTATCATGCTTGGTAGCAGGCTTATATATATATAGCGTCGATAAATAATACACATGTTCTAATGACATTATTGGACTGTGTCGGTAAGTCAGGGACAATGTCCCTGAACCGATCCAAAATTCTGTGTCCAATGACGCTATAGGTCTCTTATCCAACATCGCAGCAATGTAGTCCGAAATAACAATCACTGGAAGATAATGTATGGCAGCTTCCGATGCTACGAAAGGGAAAACTCGAAATCTTTCGAATCCCTTTCGCCATCCTGTCGGACCCTATAAAGCGTTCGGTCATCCGTACCTGATGCAACCGCGGACCGCACCGACCCAGCGCCGTTGGATAATTCCTGATTCGACCAAGAAACTGTCGATTGCTGGGATGCTGCGAAAAAACTGTGCTAACTCGGATAGCACGTCCGTCACTGAGGCCTGTGGAGAAGCGGTCCTACGATGCATTGCCGCTGGAAGCTCCGTGATCGTTACCCTGTGCATACTACTAATATGCAAGCGAACGGAGTGTATAGGCCTCGTGTCCCTTGGCTACCGGATGGCGTGACCTGTTCGCCGTGGAATCACTGAATGACGAAACTGATCGGATACTCGAGGTCACGTAGCCAATGTGCGGTCGTGTGCACTGCTGTGAGGATGAGGAAGCATTATCGACAGTCTCTCGGACTGTCAATATAACGGAGCGTCCCGAGCGACGGACATATGCTCCGAATGTAAAATATCTGAACCACAACATGCGGTCCCCTATGTTGTTGGACGAGAGAGGGACCTCTCTCGCTCACAGCCCGGACGGACCTGGACAAGCCAGGAACCGAACTAACAGGCTTCCTCCGATCTGTCATCAATCCGCCGTCACTGGGTGAGTACTAAAGTAATTATAGTGCTCGCATCACCCAAATCTCCTTCCTAGACCACAACGGACGAACCCGGCAGCCGAACCATTCGATGAATGTATGCTACACCGGGTGAGCTAGCGAATGTCACTCCGTCGATCCTACAAGGGACCTCTTAGGCGACAGACATATTCCATGAGCACTTATTGCCGCTAGCTCTTCATTAACTAAGACGACAGAGGCACACTTTTGAAAGACATCTCCGTAACTTTGCGAACAAGAAACCAGAAATGCTTGGTAATAGCAAGCATATAATAATAAATATATAGCGTCGTTCAATAATTCGAAAGTTGTGTGACATTATTGGACTATGTCGGAACTGAGGGACGATGTCCCTGAACCGAACCAAAAATTTCTAAGTCCACCGACGCTATCAGTTTCTTATCCGGCATCGCAGCATTCTGGTCCGACGAAAGAACCTGTGGAAGATCAAGTCAGATGACATACACAACAGCATATGTTGTTCCGAAAGGGAAAGCTCGAAATCCTCCGAATCCCTTTCGGTATCCCATCGGACCGGATGAAATTTTCGGACGTCCGTACCCGCTTCCGCGGAGCGTCCCGACCCAGCATCGTCGGATAAAACATTATGCGACAGATTCAGTTGTTGCTGGGATGCTGCGATAAGCTGTGCTATTTAGGATAGCACATCCGTCCCCGAGGCCTGTGCAGTAGCGGTCTTATGATGCATTGCCGCCGGAAGCTCCGTGTATGTTGACTCCCGCACACTTTCCTATGCGAACGTCCGGAGTCTGCAGGCCTCGTGTCCCTGGCTACCGGATGGTGTGACCTGGTCGCCGATGATTCTCTGACTGGCGAAGCTGACTGGATATCCGAGGTCACGTAGCCAAGAGCGGTCGTGTGCGCTACCATGAGAATGAGGAAGCCTTATTGACAGTCTCTCCGGACTGACTATATGTCGGAGCGTCCCGAGCGGCGGACGTATGCTCCGAATGCGAAACATTTTGTACCACAACATCTGGGGCCAGATGTTGTTGTACGAGAGAGGGGTCTCTCTCGCTCGCCGTCCGGATGGACCAGAACGAGCTATGAACCGGACTAAAAGGCTTCCTCCGTTCTCCCTCTAATCCGCCGTCACTGGGTGTGCATTTGGTTGATTTATAGTGCTCGCATCACCCCAAAACTCCTTCTAGACCGCAACGGACGAACCCGGCTGCCGAACCATTCGATGAATGGACGCTACACCGGGTGAGCTAGCGGACGTCAAAGGCCGTCGAACCTACTAGGGTCCTCTTAGGCAATTGGCATATTTACATGAGCACTTTTCCGCTAGCCCTTCATTAATTGTGACGACGGAGGCACACTGTTGGAAGACATCACAGATACATCACCCTAATCTTGATCGTCTGAAATAGAAATTGATAAAGTAGAGTGACCCTGCGGGGAAAGGACCGGAATGTCCAATTCCCCACTAACATACCGTGACATACGCTTCCCATGTTGTCATCGAAATAATCAGATACAGAACAGGAGTTAATGCGAGTACACTGACTACATATAGAATGATTATAAAAGTCAGAGGAAGACTTCCTCTTATTACAATTGATCAAAATCCTTTCAATGTGAAAAGAAAACAAAGTCCTGGTACTCGCACCAACCCCTGACAATCAAAATACATAATAATAATAATATGATCCATTAACATAGAAAAAATAATTGAAATCAAAATATTTTGAAAAAATATTTTTTCAGAACAGCCAAAGTTTCTGAAAAGTAACGTTGAGCCCCAATGGATATTATTTTCAAGAAATCCCCCCCTCACACAGAGGGCTGTTGTAAATGTAAACAATGAGTGTAAAAACACTAAAATAAGACTCCAGGCACCCAGGCCCGAAATCAGTTACCAAAAATACACTATCTGATGCAAAACAGAGACTTCCAGGGAAGAAACTGCAGAACATCAGATGGTAGATGCAGAACACAACGCCTAACCACCCATAGGTGAAGACGTAAACATGGGGAAAAGAACAGAATTCATTCTGTTATTCAGCTAAAACTCCCAAGAAATTTTAGTAATAATAATTACAGAAACTATGCCAAAAGCATGGGAGAATAGCAAGAGGGGACTTAAAGGAAAGGGACAGAGGAAAACACTGAAAAATCAGTGTAACTAAATAACAAGAATGACAACAAAATGGCTGCTGCCTCGAAAATAGGTAACTTAACATAATTTCATTAAAAAATTTTAAGTTACAGCCCTGATAACATTCTGTCACACATTTTTCCTCTCCTCCTTCTATATCCTCCTTAGAATCACCATTTCACTAATATTTATGTGTCTGGCATCATTTAAACTGAGATTTACAAGCATAAAGATCAGTCAGATGTTAACTGATGAAGGGCCAAACTAAGAATGAATAATGGCGCCAATTTCGGAACGTCCTTGACACTGCGCATGCGCAGTGGAGGTGAAGTGTGGAGGGCCATTCAGGACATGTTTTCTTTGGTTTTAGATGCAAATTTTGGGGATTGGGGGGCAAAATTTGTGTTTGGCCCTATATTTTAAGAGTTAGCACCAGCTATGTCTGGGTCATTGGTACAGTATAAAAATATAGAAATGTGGGGTGAGGTAAAAAAAATCATGCCCCTCCCATTACAAAGGCAAATATTGCTTCACTAACTTCAATTGAGCAAACTTGATTCTACACCTCAAAAGGAAGCCAAATATCAAGTCATTGTACCCACTGGTTCATGAGAAGAAGGTTTTTTAAGAATTTTGGAGCAGTTTCCCCCACCTCCTCCCCCTCCCTATGGGGCAAGGTGCATTAATTTGAACAAAAACAAAATGCGATGTCAGAACAAACAATCACCTCAAATTTAACTAAAATTGGTTCATCGGTTTAAGAAATGTGGGTGCAAACACCATGTTCACTGACACCGGACGGTGAGTGATCACTATAGCTCATCCTGACTTTCAGCAAGGAGAGCTAAAAACTGGAAAATCACACCTATGAATTCATATCAATGAGGATTATGGTTATAAATATCTTATGGTGATGTTAGTTTATCACTACAGCCCCAAAGGCAAGGATAGAAGTAGGTTTTTAAGATTCTATGAAATGAATGCAAGCAGTGCTATGAATCCGTCTTGCAATATATTATGCCAAAACTGCTGAAAAACAGAAAATTACTCACCACAAATGCCATCATTAACTCTTGAAGATACAATATTCAGTGGTTTGTGGCCTGCATTGGTGCAATGGAAGTGACCATTTGGGCATGCTGATGTTCCTGAAACAACGTCAAACTGAGTTTAGTATGAGATATGGAAGAAGCAGTGTTCATGCTATCGGGTGCCAATTTCACTAAAACATTTCATTCAGGGCATTTAATTAGGAAAATTTGCCTTAGCAAAAAAATTGCCTACAAAAAACACCATTTACCTAGGCAATTTTGAATAAAGTAAATTATGGTTTATATATTAGTTCAAGAAACATTAAATCAACAAAATTGGGTTGGATGGTCTTTTGTTTATTACACACCACAGTAGCCTGTCAACTGAACAGATCATGAGATGGCTTTCCAGTATATTTAGTGGATTTACCTCAAATCTCAACGACACTGCGAATTAAATGTAGAATAAACATTGATATATAAACATCAAAATCGATCTCAAAACCAATTTTTAATGTGATAATCCTTTGAGTTTGGTGTTCCCTACAGGAAAAAATTTGAACATGTGCTTAAAAATCGTAACATTTATGAAAATGCCTTGGCAAATTTATTACTTAGGAAAATGGATTTTAGGTCGGCAAATACATTGTACCTTGGCAATGCATATTGCCTAGGGTTAATTAAAAGCCCTGTCATTTGGCACAAAAAATCTTTGGCTAAAATTTTGGCACCAAAAATAGGGTTCTGCAAATCACCTTTCTCTGTTGGAATTGATCAAATTGAGTTTACTATTCAAAATTGAATGGAACCTCGAATCGAATACAGGCATCTTGAAGTGCCGATGGATAAAATATTTCAACTACATCGTGAAGGCATGTCTTGATGAAGTAGTTGGAATATTAAATGGTAAGGATTTTTGTTCAAAAACAGAAATGGGTGGGCACTGCATGGGGCTAGCTGGTAGCAACTGTGAGCTCCTTTCTGATATTGCTTGGGAACATTAAATTTGCTTTCAGCAGTGGTAGTGACTAATGAAACTGGAATTAGCATGGATGGTGGTATGGGTACAGATGCTTTTTATGTTAATGTATTTTGTGGAAATTACACTCAGTCTTTATTTTCAACATCATTTATGAACAATTTCTATCACAGCTGTACGTTTGTCAAATGACTAAGAAGTCTGATACCAAGTGAAATTCCAGGGAACAGATTCAAAAGAAAATGAATTGGGAAGACAATTTCGAATCGAACCAAATACCAACTTAAGATTAGAAATCAAATTAAATCTCAAAGCTTTGAAGTACCCTATCAAAAAAGATTCTTTCGCTTGTGAAGGAAAGGGATTGTGGTACTGAAGAGTGCTACCATTAAAACTAGAAGTCCTGTCATGAAATGCGCACAAATAGCACGTTGATATGCGCGTTAATGTACGCGTTAAGGCCCAAGTAAAGCTACCAAATTCTGTACGTATGGCCTGTGTACAAGCAATGTTTCAGCCAATGGACCTCCGGGTAACCCGGAGGTCCATTGGCAGAAACATTGCATGTGTTTGCTATGAGTAACCAAGAGAACCTGCCGTGCTTTGGATGCCATTTGATATGGCAATTGCGCGCAATCCCAACGCGCAATTAAGCCAAGATAAGCGCACTATTCGTGACAGGACTTCTAGTTTTAACTGTATCGATGACGAAACAAATAAAAAAAAAGTCCGCTCGAAACTATAATCGCAGGTGCACAGGTTCCTATGTTTAACCTCACCAAGTTTCAAAGGAATCATTCCACAAACATCTGAGAAAATATCCAGAAAAAATTCAGGTATTCTAAGAAGAAAAGAGCATAACTCTGGCAAGAAAGGTCGGATCGAAACTATAATCGCAGGTGCACAGGTTCCCATGGTAGTGAATACCCATACCAAGTTTCAAAGAAATCGACTCATAAACATTTGAGAAAATCTCCAGACAAAATTCAGGCATTCCAAGATGAAAAGGGGCATAACTCGGGGAAAAAATTCGATCAAAACTTTAATCGCAGGAGCACAGGTTCCCATGGTAGTGAACATCCCTATCATGTTTCAAAGGAAATCGACCCATAAACATTTGAGAAAATTACCGGACAAAATTCAGGCATTCTAAGAAGAAAAGGGGCATAACTCTGGGAAGAAACGTCCGACCGAAACTATAATCGCAGGTGCAAAGGTTCCTATGGTAATGAACATCCATCCCAAGTTTCAAAGAAACTGACCCATAAACATTTGAGAAAATCTCCGGACAAAATTCAGGCATTCTAAGATGAAAAGGGGCATAACTCTGGGGAAACAAGTCCAATCCATACTATAATCGCAGGTGCACAGGGTCTCATGGTAGTGAACAACCTTACCAAGTTTCAATGAAATCGACTCATAATCATCTGAGAAAAGCTCTGGACAAAATTCTAGGTAATTCAGGCATTCTAAGACGAATAGGGGCATAACTCTGGCAAAAAAAAGTCCAATCAAAACTAGAATCACAGGTACTCAGGATCCCATGGTAGTAAACATCCATAACAAGTTTCAAAGGAATCAGCCCATAAACATCTGAGAAAATCTCTGGACAAAATTCTGGACCTGCTTTTTTTAAGATGAAAAGGGGCATATATAATTCTGGCAAAAATAATCGGACCGAAACTATAATCACAAATTTTTTTTTTCTTCTTAAAACGCATAAAAAACCAAAAAACTAATTTCCGGATTTTGGTCCAAAACTTTCTAAGTCACACCCAGCCCCCAAATTTTCAGTGTAAAAAAAAAAAAATTTTTTTTTGTCTTAAAATTGACCTAAACGCATAAAAAACAAAAAAAAATTTCTGGATTTTGGTCCAAAATTTTTTAAGACCCACCAGGACCCAAAATTTTCAGTGTAAAAAAAAAAAAAAATTTTGTCTTAAAATTGACCGAAACACAAAAAAAAAAAACAAACAAAAAATTTCCAGATTTTGGTCCAAAATTTCTAAGTCCGGAACGGGGCCCCAAATTTACAGCCTAAATATGAACCTAGGGACTTGGCTTGGAACAAACTTGAATCTCACCCCCCTGAGGATATGCAGCATACCAAATATCAAAAGATTTTTATTGGTAGATCTGAAGAAGATTTTTAAAAAATATTCCTCATACTGCACTAATTTAAACATTTAGGCTCCCATAGAGAGCCCAAATATGGACCCAGGGAATTGATTTCAATAAACATGTGAAACAATCTTCCAAAGATGTTGTATGTGAAATTTGAAAGCTTTTGGAGCAGTGGTTTGTGAGAAAAGTAGTCTTGCATGTTTTTCCCATTACCTACAGTGTTAAAAAATGCTGACTCAGCACTTTTTCAAAGTCCCCAAAAAGTACCCCATGATAAAACCGATAGCAATTTTTTTTGACCATTCCATTCTGTTGGTCCTAAGGAAGCTTCACACCAAATAAGAATTCTCAGTGCCGTGTAGTTTTGGAGATGTGGGCGTTTTAATTTTTTCTATTTTTAGCTCCTGCGGTTCCCATGGGGCGACGTGAAAAAAAATTTGGGCATAAATTAGGTACTTATGACCCAATAAGCCCTCATATCAAATTTGGTTTAAATCTGCCTCTCGGTTTGGAAAATAGAAATTTTGGGAGTGGCAAAAATTCTTGCCTCTCCATAACGAAGGCAAATAATGCCCAACAAACTTCTCTTGAACAAACTTGATTCTAAACCTCAAAAGGACTCTGTATACCACATATCAAGTCTCTGCTACTGGTGGTTCATTAGAAGATTTTAAAAAAATTTGGCCATTTTTCCCCACACCTCTGCTCAATATGAGCCAAAACCTAATTTGCATAAAAATCAAAATGCCCCTATATAACTACTACTTACATGAAATTTAATTAAAATGTGGCCAGTGGTTTAGGAGAAAGAGGTTCAAACACCACCTTCATGCAGGACGCCGGACAACGGACGAAGAGTGATAAGAAAAGCTCACCCTGACTTTCAGTCAGGTGAGCTAAAAAAATTGTTACTAATTCTTTTGCCAATAACATGTTTGTTTGGACAAAATTTGAATATTAACTGTCAGTAAGCGGTAATGAGGCAATGTTTTTCCTTCAGAAAAAACACTGTACAAAAGGCAGCATTTAATGAGATGAATATTTCATACATTCCCGTGGTATTAAGTATTTATCAAACAATCAACTTAATTTGCACTCCAAAACTCGGAAAAAAAGTTTGTATCAGCTCCCTTGTTCCGATTCCGTATCAGACAGATTCAACTTCTGGTAAACACCACATTATCGCATATGTGCGTTGTTATTATGCATTAAAATATGAAATTCAAAATTATTTAAACTGAAAAATGAGGGAAGTGGGCTTTATGTAATGGGATTGGTAAATAAATATATTATTATGACCAAATGCATGTCCTGCAATTTGTATCAGATTCTCAGTTGTGTTTACAATCGGATCACAACTCGCCCTGATGAGCTCGTTGCGATCTGATTGTAACCATGAACTCGAATCTGAGACAACTTACAGGACATGCAGAGGTTCATGATAATGTATATTTATCTAATTATTTACTGTCTTTTGTACAATGTTTTACTGAAGAAAAAACAATGCCTCATTACCACTTACTGACAGTTAACATTCAACCTGCTAAGCCCAGTGGATTAACAGTAATTAGTTGATTAATCTGTTATTATCCAAGCATAACAACAGGTATACAGACATCAACCAGTCCAGCCATTTATTTATTTACTGGAGTTTAAGGTCACATACTTATGCACAATGGCTAATTGTGACCAAAACAGTTTTACGGGTAGAGGAAGCCAGAGTACCCAGAGAGAACCACCAAGCATCGACAAGCAACTGTCAGCTCCTCAACATTCTAACTCTGTTCAAGCTCCGCTCAAGCAGGGTTACAGCGGTTGAAGACATGTGCACCATCGACATGCAGTACGCCTTAGTACCCAGCTTCATCGTGCCCCCATGTAGGCAACCGGGATAAAGTGCCTTGCCCAAGGACACAAGGTGGGTCGTCCCGGACGGGGATCGAACTCGGGACCTCTAGCACAGAAGTCCAACACTCTCCCACTGAGTCACCACGCTCCTGCCTGACCATTAATTAAATAAGTGACATCCCTATATTGGTTGAAGACAAGTGAACCATTGACGTGCAGTACGCCTTAGTACACACTGCCACCGAGCCCCCACGTGGTCAAAGGGGGTGAGGTGTCTTGCCGATGGACACAACATGGTTGCCGCAGGTGGGATTCGACTGTGGGCCTCTCGGCTTGCAGTCAGCACTCTACCTACTGTGCCCACACCTCCAAAAACCATCATTTGCAAAATTTTAAATAATGAAGCACCGGGTTGTGCAGTTAAAAGTAGAAGTCCTGTCATGAAATGCGCACAAATAGCACGTCGATTTGCGCGTTAATCTACGCGTTATGACTAGGGTAAGGCTATTAAATCCTGTTCATATGGCCTGTGCACAAGCAATGTTTCAGCCAATGGACCTCCGGGTAACCCTGAGGTCCATTGGCAGAAACATTGCCTGTGTTTGCTATGCATAAACAGGAGAACCTGCCGTGCTAGGGGTGCCATTCCATATGGCAACTGCGCGCAATTCCTACGCGCAATTAAGCCTAGATAAGCACGCAGTTCGTGACAGGACTTCTAGTTTTAACTGTACCTGGTGCTTCATAACTTAAATTTTGATGATTATTCTTATAATTACAGTTAAAACTAGAAGTCCTGTCATGAATTGTGTGATTATCTAGGCTTAATTGCGTGTAGGAATTGGGCGCAATTGCCACATCGAATGGCACCCAAAGCATGGCAGGTTCTCCTTGTTACCCATAGCAAACACAAGCAATGTTTCTGCCAATGGACCTCCGGGTTACCCGGAGGTCCATTGGCTGAAACTTTGCTTGTGCACAGGCCGTATGTGCAGAATTTGATAGCCTTACCATCGTCATAACACGCAGATTAACGCGCAAATCGACGTGCTATTTGTGCACATTTCAGGACAGGACTTCTAGTTTTAACTGTAGTGTTTGGAATCTAATATTATTGCATCTGCAGAAATATTGCAAACCCATGGAAAGTGACCAGTCCACGGTGGCTGTACTGTACTGAAACTCTCTGGATAAATTTACAATGTGGGAAGGCGACAATTTTAATATAAAAAGACCTACTGAAAGTTTGTGAAAGTCTAATGACTTCTTTTCAAGAACCTTAAAATTTTCAACTGAAGTGCATGATACATGATATAAAGGTCAATAGGTCTCATTTTTTAATGAATTAAAACATTTTCTGAACATGTTCATGATACAGTGGAGCCCACTTAATTGGATATCTCTTAATTGTATATCCCTGTTAATTGAAAATAAATTCCAAACACAAAACCATTTCCCATACCTTCAAAACAAATTTGACCTGTTAATTGAATATAGGTTATAGAGTAAACTCCTGTTAATTGAATAAAAAATCTTGTAACCTGTCGAGAAATTACCTTGACTCTCCCCAGTTTTCCTATGTTTATAGACCTATTTGGCCTCAGTACATCCAATACAGGCATTTACATGTAATCTATTATATTTTGTTTGACAGAGCTCCATGAGCTCTGTGAAACAAGATATAATAGAATAAATACTAAGTTTATCTCTAGAATACAGGAAAGTGACACAATTTCTGTTAAATGAATACTCCTGTTAATTGAATAATTTTCATTGGCAAAGTTGCCATACAGTTAACAGGGTTCCACTGTATTGCAAATGTGAAGTTGCAAACCAAAATTGATTGAAATCCAGTAAATACTATTCAAGTTATTGGATGAATTGTAAAATTTCAGGTGGAATAACATCAAGAAAGGGAAATAATTCAAGTAATATTTTACAAATCAAACTAGGTTTCAAAATTTTCCAAAACGATATTGACATAAAGCAACATACTGAAAATGATCAAATCAAGAAAAGTCATTGGAATAAGACATGCCCCCTCCAAATCCCTGTCCACAAATTGGAACTGACCTTAAAAGATTGTGTGAAGTTTGATGATTGTATCCACAACAGTTTCTGGGTTACATGTATGGGCGAAACATCACATTCAACTATGACATTGACCATGAAGATGCACAAGATACTGTTATACATGTGTGAGACATCACCTACTCACTGTCCTTAACATTTGAATGCATAAAGTTTGATTCATTTCCAAGTTATGGCTGAGAACACAAATATCAATAGATTTTAAGAGTGATCTTGAAATTTTACATTGACCTTAAAGTTATGGACCCAGCTAGGATGTGTGACACCTCCTTCCATGTCCTTTATAATTGTGTGACGTTTGATAAGTGTAGCCCCAATAATTGTTTTAGTTATAGGATCGGACACACACACATACACTTCAATCATTATGTCAAGAAATTATTCTGACAGCCACCGAAGTTCCCTTGTTGATAAATGTATTTAGCCTCTGTACATTCAATTTAATCAATTAACCCTTTACCTAACATGAAAAGCAGACAACACTTGCAAAAAAAAATTAATTGAATAGCTAATTTTTTTCATTTTTTGTCTCAAAAACATAGGTTATGACCCTTCATTGGAACCTATGTTTTTTGAGACAAAAAATGAAAAAAAAAAAGAAAATTAATTGGCGATTTTTGAGAATAGCGCTGGCCAGTTTTGGCTGTTACGTTGGATCAAGGGTTATATCCTATTTGACACAGCTCCATGAGTATTTATGTATTTATTTGGTTTTAATGACACTTTTGACAGCAAGAGTGACCTCATGTCGGACAGTTTTATAGGTTGAGGAAGTTGGGAGTACCTGGAGAGAACCACCGGGCAACAGACCTGTTAACTCTCCCACTTTCACCAGGAGACTCCTGGTTTGGTACCCAATCTCCCGCACTCACAGCAACATCCTATTTTCTCACGCTTTGATACTTTTCAAAATTAGTTATTCAGTACCGGTAATCCATCATCACGGCATCACTGAATCCACCAGCTTTTGTTTACAAATACAAAAGCATGTGCTCTATTCTCATTGGCAAGGTCATTAAGTTTGTGTGAAACGTCACCACTTACGTCAGAACTGATAACCAATTCTGATTTTTATCAATGGCCGGCTTTTGTGTTCTGTGATTATTGCAACACGTTTCACAGTCGAAATAAATGAACTTGAGATGCAGGATAATTGCTGAAATTGATTATATATTAAACACACACCTTTGCTTGATATAAGAGTAGCAGTCACATCAAAAAACAAATCCCTTACTATTAATTATGTACACTCGAAATTGGGCAAAAATACGCACAAATTTATTGTGCATTTTGGATTTCAGATAATTATATTTTGTAGACGAACGGCTCATTCAAATGAGTTGCGGTAATTTTCAAAATGTTGGGAAAAAATTCCGATTCGCGATTTTCTAGGGCAGGCTGTGAAAGAAATTCTGTTTTTGGTGAAAAAAAATCTCTAAAAAGTTGGTAATTTACGGCACTTGGAGGTTTTTTTATATGCGAATTGGTAGTGATAAATGGACAACAACAACAAATCCCCAAGACGTTTCGTCCTGTGGCTGTGGCATAATTTTCACGTTTCACTGAAAAATGATCACCTCCATTCCAACCCCCTTCAGAAATGACCAATTACTTCATGTGAATAACCAGCGTGGTTGGTGGCTGGGGGGAAGGGGTGGTGGGGGGGGGGGGGGGGGGCGGGAGGCGCTGAGCTTTGGAAGGTCGAAGTACCACAAACAACCGACAAGTACAAAACCACTGAAATATGAATGTCATTGGAACAAGCTCAGATATTGGCACATGGCCATATCCATATTTCTGTTTTGCTCTATATTTCTATGTTTTGACTTTTGAAAAGACAAATTGTTCAAATAAAACACATTAGGGTGGAGTGTCTTGTGGGGGGGGGGGGGGGGGGGGGAGGTAACATGGAAATTATTGATGTGCTGTCTGTGCGCAAAAATCTCACTGACAAGCATCCAAATCTCACTGAGAGCTCATCAAAATCTCACTGACGGTCATCTCCAGAGGTTAACAGGTCTGCCCCGCAACAGTGGGTAACTGTCAGACTCCCAACCAACTCCACACAAGAAGGGTAAGTATTGGATGAAGACAAGTGCACTGTCAAAGTTCAGTACACCTTAGTACACAGTGCCACTTAGGGCTGCACGGTACATGTATATCGATAAACTGATATATACCGGTATTCAAACCAATATCGATTGAATACCGGTGTAATTTCAAAAATATTGGTTTATCGTCATTATTTATTTACCCACAATTTAATTTTCAAGATGTCTTGAGTTTTTTAACTGTAGACCCCAAATGAATAATATTATCTCTTTATCCAAGGAATCGTCTGCTTTTGCCCTCATAATATACAAATTCAGCAGTTGAAAAAATAATTTTCAAAAATTTCAATGAAACTATATCATGTGACCCCCTCATTGGAACGAGCTCGTTGAGCTCGTTCCAATGAGGGTCACATGATATAGTTTTGTTGAAATCTTTGGGGAAAATCTGAAAAATTAATTTTGAAAATAATAAATTTTGATATCGTCTGCGTTGGGAAAGGTGTTTCGAACCGCATCATCAAAGCATGCTAATTCGTTACGACTGTGATGCCTCGAGTCTCAATTGTGGTACTTGTGTTCATATAGCTAAACTGTTTTCAATATACCGGTATGCCACGGTATTGTTTTGAATACCGATACCGGTATTCAGTTTTGAATATCGTGCAGCCCTGGTGCCACTGTGTTCCCATGTAGTCAATCAGAATTAAGTGCCTTGCCAAAAGGACATACAACAGTGACAACACCATTATCCCTCGCAGGGGTCGATTTAATTTGAAAATTTTGATTAGCATTTTGTTAGTAATAATTGATAACTGATTAGCGATTCAGTCAAATTAATTAGCATTTTTGCATTGCATTTGAAAATATGAAAAAACTGGTGAAAATACCCTGGTCCATCAAAAAGAACTGATGCAAATTGCAATGTACATTTGAAACTAGAAGTCCTGCCACGATCTGCGCGCTTATCTAGGCTTAATTACGCGTAGGAATTGCGTGCAATTGCCATATCGGATGGCATCCAAAGCACGGCAGGTTCTCCTGGTTACTCGTAGCAAACACTGGCAATGTTTCTGCCAATGGACCTCCGGGTTACCCGGAGGTCTATTGGCTGAAACATTGCTTGTGCACAGGCCATATGTACAGAGTTTGTCTTACTGTGGTCATAATGCGTAGCTTAACGTGCATATCGACGTGCAATTTGTGCACATTTCATGACAGGACTTCTAGTTTTAACTGTTTGTGACTGGTGTTCAAAGCAATTTGCACTGGTTCTTTATGAGAATTGAGAATAGTGTTAATTCAATCATGTTTTAAAACACTTTTGGTCACTGATGTACATGTATTTCTTAGATTAGTGTACACCACGTTTTTTTCATTGCACCACTAGGCATCTGCTTTGAATTGTATGGTGCCCAGTGGGGGACTGTAATCTCTTCCTTTACAGCCAGGATGAGGAAAGATGAGAATCATGTGATGAAAATGTTTGTTTGGTTCAGGTAATAGACAGAGCAGGATGATAAAGTATTTAGATACGGTTTGATATAATTTTTGTAGCCGGTAAAATATCGCTGGTCTTGAAAAATTACTGGTATATCGAATCTTTCGAAATTAGGAACAGAGGTGTCGATCTTCATATTCTTGGACTTTCATTCACAAGATGTCTTGCCTAAGAAAGTTAACAGAAATATAACGGAAATATAATTAATAAAACTACATTATTTGCAAACTGGTTCTTTATTTATTGACGGGTAAGTATTGTTTTCCTCATCAAAATGACATTGACATGTTTTACGAACTGACCAATCAAATTTTGTTTTATAGAAACATGTGCTTTCAACTCTGTCGGGATTTGGGAAGACAAAATCCACAAATATTATGTTGTACACGCCTTAAATAGCAGCAGTAATTAAAGAGTCCCATATATAAATCCATATAATGTTGTAAAGACCAAGCACCATCAAGGGAACAGGGTAATTGTAATTATCGCCTCGAATAAACACATTCACAGACACGGTGCAGTGAATTGCAATAAAATTCCCTTACATTAAAAATAGATCAAACGACAATGAGGTCGGCACGCATGGACTGGCTGTTGATGGGCTTCACAAAAATTAATACAATCAAAGTGGATCGGTATTCGACATTTTATTTTACAAATTTCCTCAGATATCTGCAATGTACGGAGGAAGGGTTCAAAAATCGAAAACAGTAAATACAGGAGGTACTGTGGAGAAGATACTCGCCATTATTTCAGTTTACCCCCAGGGCTTAAAATTCGACGCGAATCCGCGAATCGATTCGCGTGATGATTCGCGCATAATGTCTTTGCGCGAATCCATGTTGATTCGCGTGAGTCTGTCCAACGATTCGCGCGACAAACCATTAATTATTCGTTCAAAAAACACCAGTTCGTTCAGAGACTGAGACCGGAGTTCTGTGCTAAATGCATAATCCGAATTCTTAGTCTGCCTAACTGTGGGATGTTTCCTTGACAACGTGTGTGATTGCCGAACAGTGCCCTCGATGTTTATGGGTCTGATCATTTGTATTTTTCGACTCTACTGCCGAAGCCGGCAAAGGACAGAATTTCATTTATTAAAATCATGTCGAGTAAGAACAAACCCGTCTTGAAAAAAACTGCTGATAATTGGCCGCGGGAGGTCAAAACGAATTTCGAGCTACAGGAGGACCCAGAAAATGACTCCAAATATGCCAAAGCTGTTTGTTTGCTGTGTAAAAAACACGGGACTGACGTGTCCCAAAGATATGCAGGCAAAATATCGTCTGACATTGCTCAGTATTCCAGTGGTACGACGTACCTGTTGCTGCCAAATTTACAGCGACACATGAATTCCCTCGCACACAAAAAATGTTACGAGATTGAATATAACAAACCATTTATTGCACAGCCGTCCCAGGGCCCTTCTCAAACGGCGACACAGCCATCTTTGCATCAGGCATTCGGTTCTTGTGAACGTGAAGCCATTACGCATCTTACAAAACTTCTACAAGTAGCCTGGTTTACGGCTGAAAATGAAAAACCTTATACAGATTTTCCGAAACTGTTTACCTTAGCATCAGATCAGAACTTGGGGGGTTGTTCTTCCAAATTCATTCACAAACCAAACTGCTTGCCATGTGTTTGTTAATTTGCTGGCCCATAAAATCAACCAGTATGTCACTGACCATGTTAGGCAAGCCAGATTTCTGAGCTTTCTCACTGATGGAAGCGCCATGTTCAAGCGTAAGTTATCCCACGAAGGCGAACTTATCTACATACGTACTGCTAATAAACTGAAAATTAGAATTGATTTTTTCAATCTCCAATCTATGAAACGCTACGGCAGTGTAAATGCCGACAATCTGTTTCATGCTGTGTTAGTCAATTTTCTTATGTTACTCGAGAGCAAGGAGAAGTGGCAAAACAGTGACAAACCAAGGGACAACCTTATATCTGCTATTCAACCATTCACTGCAAAAATAATTGGGGGTGGGGCTGATGGGACAGCTGTCAATTTTGGGTGCAAGAAGGGTTTAATGGCCCAGTTTAAAAAAATACTTCCTTGGTTTACTGCTGTTAATTGTTTCAGCCACCGGTTTGAATTGTGTATAGGTGATTCTATTACCGCTGTGAAAGAGTTCATGGAAGTCGATAAATTTCTTGATGACATTTACTACCACTTTCGCAACTCCCCATTGGAGTGGTCAAATTTACAAAATATTGCCAGTGAAACCATGGGACTGTCAAGTTTCTAAACCCCCCAATCATCAGGCACAAGATTTATTGAATTTCGACGCCGGGCCTTAAATGCATTGTTTGACAACCTGTTGCCACTAATTTTTCATTTTTCCAATATGTCTGCTGGTGACAATGAGCCCAAATCGAAAGGGTATTTGAAGCATCTTCTTGATGGCCACTTCCTTATGGTAGCAGCTTCATATTTTGACATTCTCCACCTATGTGGAAATTTATGCATAGCTCTACAAGCATCCGCTGAAAACATTTCTTGTGCATTCCAAAAAGTGATAGCTTTACAGGAACAACTTCGGATGTTGGGGGAGAATGATGAAGGTCCCTTTGCAACAAAAGAGAAAGAATTTGTGAGAGAAATTCAAGAATTTGCCCGTCTCAACCAATCCCCCTCTTTCAGTGTCTATGGGATTGTCAACAAGATCACAGAAATCAGCTGAGGGGCATTTCGTTGTGTAATTATGATTATAAAGATGTAACATTCCTGGTTAAGAATAAAGAGCGGATCAGAAAAAGGAAAGTAGAAGAGAAAGAACACGCGGATCTTAAAAGATATCGTGACTACAGTGAAGCTGTTGCCATTAAAGTGGGCCATTCCGTTGTTGAGGATGTGGCGAAAATCCAAAAATCGATGTGTGCACAAATCATAAAAAAACAGTGACATTAGATTTGATGAATTGGACAGGGAGTCACATGTTTTAGCGCACATTGAATGGTTGGACGTTACATCGTGGCCTCTGGCTCATTCGGATGATAACAAACTTACTCCAGAGGAGAGATCAAATATTGCCTCATTTGGCAATGACGATGTTAAGCACATTGTAGAACATTTTCGAACCCCACTTACTGAATACAACGTTGACATCAATTCCACCATTGCCGAGTTTTCTCATCTAAAACTTTTAAGAGCAACTTCTGCAGTGCAGAAGAAGATGAATTCGCGGGATTATTGGCCCTTCATATACTCAAAAGCCAAAGCTGATTGTAAAAACCTTTTTACAGTTGCTGAACTTGTACTTTGTCTTCCCCTTCACACAAGCCATAGTTGAAAATGGTTTTTCCAGCAAAATGAAGATTATCAGTGATTGGCGGCAAAGTTTGTCCGATGACTGTATCGTCGACTGTTTGACCTTTTCTATAAACTGCCATCAGTTACCGGAGTCCAAGTCGGTCATAATTGACCAAACAGCTCGTGATTTTGTTTCGGGCAAAAACTCAAAAACAAAGGGACTTAAAAAAAAGACGCATTAAAAAATTAGCCAAAACGTTGAAGGTTCAAACGGGTGCTGAGTCATCCTCTGATTCCAGCGCTTCTGACACAGATGACCACGAAAGTGTTTGAACTTTTCAGATTTTTATACATGCATCCAACTGTGCACACACACGATCACCATTGGCAGATACATTTTGAGGCTCGTCCGAATTTTGTATTCGGACAAGCCATAAAATGTATCTGTAAATGGTGATTGCCCGCGCACAATTATTTCCAATTTTCGATTCAATAGTGTTAGTGCAAGTTATGCACAAATTACTCTTTTGGTTCTCATCTGAAAGCATACTGACATGATCACATCATGGCAGTATATGAAGCTACATATCAAATTCCATCAGAAAAAAAACATTTGCCCCCCCCCCCCCCCCCCCCCCCCCCACCATCACCAAAAAAAGAATTAAACAAATTCGTTTGGTAAACACTTTATTTTCAGTTTGATTAAAGAAAAAGATTTAGAGATTTGAATGTAAGAAATAAAGCTAGCAAGTTCATTTAGTTTGCTTCAGAACTTTGAGTAACAAACCAAATCCAGCTCTTTTCAACTATTCGTTCAGAATGTGTGTGAGTGTGGAGGGCGGGGGCTGGGGGGGGGGGGGGCATGAACGCATGCTATACTGGTACCGATCTATATCATACACACAGTACGTTTAAAGCCGAAGAAGTCCCAATCATGATCGTCATAATCGTGGTACAACTGTGCGACAACGACGTTTACCATGGATTACGATGATCATTCTTACTTCACCTGCTATAAACGTACTGTGTGGATAACTGTGTCAGCGTGTGGAAAGAAACTTTTAAAAAATGAATGTTATTGAACTTTAGTCCTTGTCTGGAATGGTAGGCTAATGCGGTTCCTCGCCTCAACACGAGACGGCTCTTGAGATCATAAGTGAAATGGCGGTCAGTTTTTTAGTTTCGAAATAATTTGGTTAAATACCAGGTACATTTCTGAGGCATTAGTAACCAGTGACGTCGCTAGAGGCATGGCCCCCCGGCCACAAATTCCACATCTGCCCCCCCTCCCCCAAGCTTGAGCTACCAACTGGTTACTTTGCCTCGGACTTGTACTTGATATTTAACATGACTAAAATATCTATACATACTCCCAATATTGATTCGTGGGCTATGCCACC
The DNA here is from genome assembly GCA_031216915.1 of Pictodentalium vernedei. Classification (NCBI taxonomy): domain Eukaryota; kingdom Metazoa; phylum Mollusca; class Scaphopoda; order Dentaliida; family Dentaliidae; genus Pictodentalium; species Pictodentalium vernedei. The sequence goes on along the minus strand of CM062293.1, from coordinate 457,930,619 downwards.
ACCCCACCCCGGGAAGTGAATCAGACAGTGCTTGTTTACTGTGGTAAACAGATTCCCGTTTTCTGGTAAGATAGGACCCAGTAACCAATGCCTGAGGTGGAAGCCTTTTAAAAATAGGCAGCGTTTGGGGTGAACAGAACGTTTGTCTAAACTCGGCTTTTCCCTTTTGTTGCGGTCACAATTAGCTGCAGAAAAGTGATCTTAAATACGAATAAATAAGTACTAGTAGGGTCTGCCTCTGATAGTAACATGCCATGGAAACGTGCATGTTATTTGTCCAAACGGATCATCAATGCTAATGCTCTGTGGATTATGTTTTCAATGAATCAAATTCAATCCATTTGTTGTGAGATGACGGGTTAATCGTCATCTCACAACAAATGTAATTGGATATAATAGAAATGTTTCTTGAGCGCATTATTTCTGGCATCACATGATAATACCAACACAGTTTGGTGTTTTCTAACCACGACAAAAATTGCTGACGTTTCAATCAACTCAAGGCATTTCCTATTTGGAGAATTTTGTGTATACGTCGTCAGTACGATCTGTTGTTTACATGTGCACGGTATTACGGTATACCGGTTGGTACTGGTATTGAAAATCGTCACCGGTTAAAAACCGTCCATCAAAAATGAATACTGGTATACCGTGAGCAACGGTATACAATTTTTGGGCCCGGTGTTATGATTTTGAAATTCGCGTATTCTTGAAATAAAAATACATGTAATGCGCGAAAATTGGGAAAACACATATTAAATGCAAGGGATATCATCATAAAAAAGAAGATATTTTTTTTAGTTATAGATAGAAGTATTACTTACTGTCTTGGGGAAATGGAGTGATTTGAATGGATTCAATGGAAGACTAATCCATGTCTGCAAAGTTATTGAAACTATTGTTACGAAAATAAGCCATAATTGTTTTAGTCGGTTTACTCGCTTTCATCCGATAGAAATTCGGATACAAGTAAATTAGTCTTTGTCAGTTTAACTCCTATAAAAACATGGTCAACCTCTTTTGTCTCGATAAGCATTTTAATTACTGAGCCAGGCTATTGTTACCAACACTCTGTCAATTGCGTGTGTGTGGCTTTATAAAAAACAGTGGTAAAACAAAACAATAATATATTGACACTTACTTTTTTTATCAAAACAACATCTGTCCAATTGCGGAATTGTAAGGGCCCGGTTACACAAACAACCAAGCTCTTAAACAGTATATATCTACTCTAATTCATTTTGTAAATCACAAATAATCCCAAATCATGGAATTTGTAACCAAACCCAAAACAACTTCAGTTATTTGGTCGTACTTTGGATTTGAACCAGGAAATGACGGAAAGCCGAAAGATGAAACGAAACCTATTTGTAGAACATGCAAGAAAGAATTTGTTTCTCATGGTGGAAACACGTCAAATTTATTGCTCATTTGAAGACCATCCATCCTATTTTATTCTCAACAAGTGTCCTCTAAAAAACGAAAGAGGGAATCCGAAGTGCCAACACTGATCCAGGGTCCTGCCACTAAGCAGCCCACCATTTCTGCTTCAATTGCCAATATGACAAATTATGAGAAGGACTCAAATCGCTGGAACCAGTTGACTAAATCAGTCACAAGATATCTTGCTGGTAACATGGTATCAATGTACACTGTCGAACAACCACATTTCAGACAGATGCTGCAGGAATTTGACCATAAATATAAGCTTCCTGGACGTAATTATTTTAGTGATACAGCTATACCTGCCTTGTACAATGAGATTTGCGAACGTGTTCAGAAAGAGGTTAGTGAAGCCCAGTTCTTCTCACTAACAACTGATTTGTGGTCTTCTGTTGGAATGGTGCCATATCTTGGATTGACTATCCACTTTATTGATAATGACTGGAATTTAAATTCACGTGTTCTGGAAACTTTATATTTTCCTGATAACCATACAGGTGAGAACATCTCAAATGTTCTTAACGAGACTTTACAGACATGGCATTTGGATTCAAGCAATTTGGTGTGCATAACAACTGACAATGGGTCGAATGTTTTGAGTGCTGTTAAAACACTGGACTGGCCACACCTATCATGTTTTGGGCACAATCTGAACCTTGCTGTACACAATGCCATTAAAAATGACAAAAGAGTTTCCAGAATGCTAGGTGTGTGTAGGTCGATTGTGTCCAAATTTTCAACTAGCTGGCTGCACAGACGAAATTTAGCTGCTTTGCAATTAGAACTAGGGTTACCGCAGCATTCATTAATAACTGACTGCCCAACAAGATGGGGAGCAAAATATGATATGGTGAAACGCGTTTTAGAACAAGAGCCAGCTATCAGAAAGGAACTAAGTGCAGAAAGGCACACATCACACCTTGTTCCCACATGGCAGGATAGTCAGGTGATGAAAGCAGTTACTGCTGCTTTGGAGCCTGTGGGTGATTTTACAGACATATTATCAGCAGAAAAGTATGTGAGCATTTCTGCTGTAAAACCGTTGCTGTCACTGCTTGACACTGATATGCTCTGCACAGAAGACGATACGCACACCCCTCACCAGTGACATTAAAACACGTATTAAAAATTATATGATTGACAAGTATTGTGGGGACAGGACTCAAAAAATTATTTCTGTTTCTTCATTTCTCGATCCCAGATTCAAACCACCAATATTTGTCAAGTGAGCACTTGGAGTCTGTCAAAAATGAAATCATGACTGACAAAAGTTTACACGTTGATTCAAATGTGATTGAAAAGACAATGTCTGATAATATATCGGAGAGTGTTAATCAGCCCACACAAAAGAAAAAAAAAACAATAGGCAGTTTATTTAAAAACAAGTCTGCTCATCAAGGTAAGAAATCAAATGGTCTTGAGAGGCAAATTTTGTCATATATTGGAGAAGATACACCCGACAGTGAAATAAATCCTTTGGAATGGTGGAAGTTAAATGCATATAAATATCCAAACCCTGTCCAAATTTGCTAAAAAATATCTCTGTGTGTGTGCAACCAGTGTTCCATCGGAGAGGCTTTTTAGCAAGGTCTGGTCAGATTGTTGGACCAAAAAGATCTTGTCTTAAACCACACAAAGTGAATATGTTATCATTCTTAGCAGTAAATTTATGCATGCGAGATGAGCCAATATTTTATTTTCTGTAAAATACTTCGTATATAGAGTGGATTTCCAGTAAAAATTTTCAGCAACGTTTTGATCCTATTGCAAGTACCATTAGATATTCGTATCAAATGATAACTAACAATAGGAAACAAAACGTTGTGGAAAATTTATTAGTGCATTTTTGTGTTTTAAGTGCTTCAAGTAAAAGGTTATTAGTGTTCAGTGCTTCCAGTAATAATTTTCACCAACGTTTTGTTCCTATTACAAGTACCATTAGATATTCGTATCTAATGATTCTCGCAATAGGAACAAAACGTTGCGGAAAATTTATTAGTGCATTTTTGTGTTTTTAAGTGCTTCAAGTAAAAGGTTATTAGTGTTCAGTGCTTCCAGTAATAATTTTCAGCAACGTTTTGTTCCTATTACAAGTACCATTAGATATTCGTATCTAATGATACTTGCTATTGGAACACAACGTTGCGGGAAATTTATTAGTGCATTTTTGTGCTTTCAGCGCTTCACGTAAATGTTTTTAGTGTTCAGTGCTTCCAGCAAAAATTTTTCAGCAATGTTTTGTTCCTATTACATGTACCATTAGATATTTTATCTAATGATATTCGCAATATGAACAAAACGTTGCGGAAAATTCAAAAGTGCATTTTGTTTGTACTTGCTGTTCCGTGCTTTTGACTGAAAAGATGATTCTCCTCTTAGATAACATTAACAAGTGTGCTCATTGTAGATATTTTTTATTCATTGTTATACATTTATCATTTATTCGTCTTGCTGTTCTCAATGAAAATAAATAAATATTGACTGAATTATACCCGTCTTCTGTGACTATTACTTGACCAGGTACTAAATTTACTAGGAACGAATTGTCCAATCTTCGATACGAATTGACCAATGTTGAGTCAACTTGAGTGCTAGTTCAACTTACCCACAGTAGCGCCTCCCCTTCCCCCTATCTTCCCGCAGTAAACTTCCAGACATGACAATGTCAAATGTCAGCTGCCACATGTCCGATCAGTCGGTCTGTTGATATTAAGCACGCCCCCAAGACGTGATCACCATTCAGTTCCATGACAGGCTGGTGTCAATCACTAGCTGACAATGTTTTCCCAATGAAACAGCAGTGATGGCTGTCAGCAATTTGACAAAAAATGTTGCAAATTTCGCAATCTGTGTAATTTAAAACAATTGTCAGATTGCTGATAAACAACGAATTAATGAACATCGAAATTCTTCTATGTCAAAAGTACTGAATTTCATGAGTTGTTTTTTCATCTGGGTCTGTGGGACTGTGTACATCGCATTTGTCAAGGACTTACGGAAAAAAGTCAGGTATTTCAGTTTTATGTTGCTGTCAGTGTCAATCTGAACTGTTTCACGGTATACCGGTATACCGCGGTATTGTTTTCAATACCGTCACCGGTACTCAAAATCCGAATACCGTGCAGCCCTAGCAGTGCTCACGTTGAACCAGCTGAGTTTTCGTGATAAATGTTGTGAAATGAAAGAAAGCAACTGAGACAATGTTTTCACAATAGTGTTTTAACTGCTTACTTTCATTTCTCAACATTTGTGTCGTTTAATCTTCACCGAACTTGGAAGGTCAACAGCTTCAAATTTTCAAGCGGTAAAAAAGTAACTCAGGTAATTCTGAATTAAACTGTAGTATTCGAGTCACGCCGTCACATGTCAGAAATGTTGAAGTCAGAAGATTTGAACTCGCAGCAATGAGCATGGCCAGGTAAGGTGAATTATGTACTGTTTTATTACATGTACTCTCGTCTCCGGCCCCCCGATTCAAGTAACGTTTAACACAGTTGGTGTCAGTCAGTGGGTCCGAATTTGGATTTCTGAAACATGCTGCTTAAAAAACGTAATTTTCTCTGTTCAAAAACACCAAGAGAATTTTCACCCAGAAGCCACCAGAACGCTTCATTTAATAGTACATTTCAAAAAAATTCTGGACCCCCCAGACCCCCCCCGAAACGCTTGTCGCTTCGCGACGAGCGGCCATGATTCGCGTGACTCTACATGGCGCGAATCAACTGTGATTCGCGCAAAATCAAACAGATTTTAAGCCCTGTACCCCGGTGCCTGTTTCATATTTTAGGGAGGGTGAGGGCACAGATACTCGGCAGAATCTGAGAAATGAAAAAACAAAGATATCTGACAGCATTTTTGGATCGATGCTGATGTGCCCCCATAATAGTATATAAATATAAATGGTAAAATATTAATATACCATTATGGGGGGCACATCAGCATTGGTTCAAAATGCTGTAAGATTTTAATTTTTTCCAATTCTCAGTCTGTGCGTGTGTGTGTGTGTGGGGGGGGGGCACTGATTAAATTAACAGCTTTTTAAAGCGAATTCGTCTTCATGAAATATAGCAATTACCAATTGCGAAAAAACTTTGCATTTCACATCTAGTGGAACTGTGTGTGTAGGGGGGGGGGGGGGGGGGGGGGGGAGAGGAATAATAATATGTATTCTGGTATTCATCTTTCTAATTAATAGCAATCGGAAGGGTATGGGTTTTCCACATGAGGTGGGGAGGAATACAATGATTTGTATAATACAAATCATTTAATTTTTTTATTCGCCCACCCCCCCCCCCCCCCCCCCACTCCCATGTGGAAAGCAGCACGAACCATGCAGCACACAGGTTTATTTTTGCCAGCACCAACCCACACCCCTTTCAATTGCTATTATTTAGAATAATGGATGACACCCCGAAGAGGGTTATTGATTTTGAAAATTGTTCGGTTGCTTGACTGCTGAAGCAGAATTGTGCTCTTCCCTGCCAAGAATTGCCAGAGGCAGACTGTACTTGCCAATGATGGCCTGAGAACCAGGTAGCACCTTTGTCAAGAAAATACCCTCTCAAACCAGTCCTCATCCGAAGAAAGATAACTTCAACCAAAACCTAAACAAGAATGCCAAATCCTTCTCCCACAGGCAATTCCTCCTCTGCTGTCTCCTGCCAAGGTCATGATCTGTGGCATAAAAGTTCAATCTAAAACAACAGAGAAGGGTCGAAAGGGGCCTGCCTCAAACCGTCCCCGTGCGCATTCGACGCGCAAAACCAATCACCATCCGATTTCGCAAAAAAAAGTCACAACCGGCTTTCCTTACGTTTCAATACACCTCTGGCTGTTAATAGCCTGTTATTGAGTACAGTGCGAGAAGATGACAATGAGGGTGCAGTTAGCATAAGAGCGGTGCTGAATAAGCCAAAACAAAAAAAAAGGATTTTCGATTTAGGTCACATTTTCTCGAACGAAAGTACCGCCGTAAGAATCCTATGTCAGAGAGAAATTATCGTATGGAATTATCAATAAAGTTGATTTGCAACTAGCTAGTGGATTATGCGGAAGGTATCGCAAATCTCAAAGTATGCATCGCAAAATAGCGATGCGAATCCGGTTAAATCGAGCCCTGATCCCTCGTAGGGATCAAACTGTGGACCTTTCGGTTTGAAGTCCAATGTGGTAACCACTAGGTCACAGCTCCATGAGTAAATAAATGCTCAGATTATATCTAAAATAGAGAAAAGTGACCAAATCGCTAGTAATTGAATACTGCTGTTAACTTACTAATTCTCATTGGCAAAGTGGCTATTCAAATAACAGGGTTCTATTGTATTACCTGGATAAAATTCATTTGTATGTAGGGCTGCACAGTATATCGATAAACCGATATATACCGGTATTCAAACCAATATCGATCGAATACCGGTGTAATTACAAAAATATCGGTTTTTTCGTCATTTTTTATTTACCCAGAATTTAATTTTTAGGATGTCTTGAGTTTTTTAACTGTATCCCTGAATGAATATTATCCTGCTTATGCCCTCGAAATATACAAATTCAGCAGCTGAAAAATAATTCTAAAAAATTTCAACAAAATCATATCATGTAACCTCCCATTGGAATGAGCTCATTCCAATGATGGGGTCACATGATATAGTTTTGTTGAAATCTTTGGGAAAAATCTGATAAACTATTTTTTTAAATAATAAATTTTGATATCGTCTGCGTTGGGGTAAAGGTTTTTGGAACCGCATCATCAAGGCATGCTAATTCGTTCCGACTGTGATGCCTCGAGTCTCGATTGTGGTACTTGTGTTCATATATCTGAACAGTTTTCGATATACCGGTATACCACGATACTTTTTTGAATACTGATACCGGTATTCAGCTTTGAATGTCGTTCAGCCCTATTTGTATGAAGAACTAGAACTATCACTAAAGGTGATTAATACCCCCGCTTTGGGTTTTTTAGAGGAATGCACTTCTAATCATGTAGGCGAAGGCCATAAGGAAATTGATTGATAAATGTAGGAGGAGTTGCACACACAAGAATTTCATGTAGAAACCCATATTAAATCAAAGTTCAAGAGAGATAACCTGGTTAAAATTGTCGCAGATCAAAAATTTTGGAATATGCGCATGTTCACTTAGTAGTGATGATGTTTGAAAGGTTTCTTCAAAATCGGTTCTTTAATGTAGGAGGAGTTGCGCATACAAGAATTTGTTCGGATGGAAAGACGTACGCACGTACGGACAGACGTACGGACCTTCGTACGGACGTACAGGGCAATTCCTATATAGCCCCCACTTCTTCGAATAATAAAAATATAGTTTCCCAAATCACAGCCCATGACAATATGCGGAGGTACTTTCCACTTTCCTTTCAGCAGGGGATTCTTCTGCTCTCTTTGAGAAAGGGTATGAGGCACATACAATTGGGAAAAGTGCATTATGGAGGCTTCAATAGGAAAATTGTTTTTGGAGAAAAAGAAATTCATACCAGAAATATTACCGTGAGAATGAACTGACAACACTCTAGAGTCTGCATTCTGTGGCTTTGCAGTTGTGTCTAGACAAGTCTTGGCTGCCCATTTAGACAGCCAGCCAAGACTTGCCCAAAAACAACAATAAGGTTTTTTGGACTGTAACATACTTTTGGGTACTTATTTTATTGACGTAAAAAGCTGTCAGAATTAGGCATTTAAGGGTTCATAAAGAATCTGTTTTTGGTCCTTGAATTCAGAGGCTTTGTAAGGTTTTCAATATTGGTTTTCTGAAGGCTTATGCCCCACTAACGTTCAGGCTACCAACTGCAAATTAAACTTTTGTTTGAAAGGGGAATGAGGTTGGGGAATTTTGGTTGAATGGGTAAAAATCATGCACAAAAGCCACTGGGAAATGGTCCCATATTCAGCCCCTGTAGACACAAAAAAGAATCCTTGAAACATTGCATCTAAACAATTTGAGGTGACCTATTTTTTTACTTGACTTGTTGTGATAGAAATGAAGTACTACTTTAGAATAATGAATAAAATTGAGCCATCAATTAGTAACAAACTAGGGCTGTCACGATTTTTTAATTTAGGAATTGATTAATCGTCGCAAATAATCGATCAAAATCGATTAAACGTACCTATATGACCCCTCTCCCCTCTCTCTGACGTCGATAAAAAATGAAGTTCAAGTCAGTTGACCTACCTCCGGTAAACAACGAAGAAGATCCTCTTTTAGGTACATTCAAAGCTTTGATGTTCTGAACTTTTGAACCGCCACTGACGGTTACACTGACGGTTCAAACGTTCAGAACATCAAAGCGTTGATGAATGTACCTGACACACAAATGCTTCCAACGGCTTCTTGGGGTTTAACATCGATGTTCTTAACTCTTTACCTTCAGAAACAATAGTTTTTTCATAAAATTTTCTTTTAATTATTAAACGTCTAAAGCGGGATAAAATTTACCGATTATTCGACAACGAAAAATACTAATCGATTTCGCTGTGACCGATCAACAATCGACTAATCGATTAATCGTGACAGTCCTATAACAAACACCAGAGGGAGATGAAAATCAGCCTGTATGAATATATTTTACCTGGTTCATCGGATCCATCTTTGCAATCACAATAATCATCATTGACATAATTGTAAGGAATTGTATCAGATCCATCAAAACACTGGAAATCTTTGCTTGCATCATATAATGAGGCTTCTGAAAAAAGACAAAATGATTGTGAAAATAAATAGGTACAATATAGCTATGCCTACAAATGAATGTTTAAACAAGGCCACCACCATGGCTTGGGCTATGTCTCCCAGACAACAAGTTCTTACATTGGACATATTTCCAGACAACAAATTTTCAGTCAAAAAAATGAGAAAAAAGCACCATAACTCAGCCAAAATTGGTCGGACTGAACCCAAATTCAAACTTGACCTGTGTAGTCATGAGACAAATCTATGCACAAAATTTGGTGTTGATTTTTATTGAACAACACTACACACAGGGAGTCCAAATATGAACCCAGCGACTTGGCTTGAACAAACTTGAATCTCCCCTCCCTAAGGATGCTTTATACCAAATTATCAAAAGATTCTGACAACTAAGTTATAATTCGGGCACCCACAGGGAGTCCAAAAAGGAACCCCGGAACTTGACTTGAAGAAACTTGAATCACCCCCCCCCCCCCCCCCCCCCCCCCCCCCCCCCCCAAGGATGCTGCATACCAAATATCAAAAGATTCTGATTGGTGGATTGGAAGAATATTTTTAAAGAATATTCCTCATATTGCACTAATCTGAATATTTGGGCTGCCATAGAGAGCCCAAATATGGACCCAAGGGATTTGATTTCAACAAACTTGTGACTGAATCTTCCTAAGATGTTATATGTGAAATATGAAAGCCTTTGGAGGCAGGAGCAGTGGTATGGGAGAAGATTCTTAATATTTTTCCCATTACTCACAGTGTTAAAAAATGAAAGTGTCAATGACACTGTAGCTTAACTTGTGTGTTGTGTTTGATGAAAAGGATAATGTTCAATGTTTATGAAAGGATTATGAAATAAGACAAGAATTGTGATAATTGGGAATATGTTCATTTCTGTTCCCTGTATGCTATGTTTTTGATAAAAATAATATGAGGTGTACACTGTAATAAAGAGCTGAGAGGTTGGTTAATATGACCTCACAGTTAAAGTATGTGGCCCTCACAGTTAACATATATCAATGAAAGTTACAAAGTTACAGTGAAATTATTCCAAAACAAGTCATCCTATCAAGTTACATTGAAATCCCCTTCATAAATATGGCCTGTAGACTGTGCTAAAGGTTTTCGGGCTTCGGGCCCCTGAAGCCGTCACAGTTGACCAATCACGACCAAAAGGGGATGTCATCATATAGGCATTATATGGAGTGAAACTAACAGGTTACAATGAAATCCTTCCATAAATATGATCTATAGACTATGCTAAAGGTTTTGGGGTTTTGGGCAGCCATCAAGGCTGAATGATCGCGACAAAGAAGGGGACATTCTCATCTAGACATTATTTGGAGTCATCCTACCAAGGTACAATGAAATCCCTTCATAAATATCACCTGTTGACTGTGCTAAAGGTTTTCGGGCTTCAGGCCACTGTAGCCGTCACCGTTGCCTAATGGTGTCCAAAAGGGGCAGTTCTCATCTAGACATTATATGAAGTCAACCTACCAAGTTACAATGAAATCCATTCATAAATATGAACCGAAGACTGATAAAGGCTTTTGGGCTCGGGCAGCCATCATGGTTGAATGATCACAACCAAAAGGGGACATTCTCATCTGGGCATCATCTGGAGTGATCCTACGAATTTACAATGAAATCCCTTCATAAATATGACCTGTAGACTGTGCTCAAGATTTTCAGGCTTCGGGCACCTGTAGCCATCACAGTTGACCAATCACGACCAAAAGGGGATGTCATCATCTAGGCATTATATGGAGTCAACCTAACAAGTTACAATGAAATCCTTCCATAAATATGACCTATAGGACTATGCTAAATAGACTATGCTAAAGGTTTTTGGGCTAGGGCAGCCATCAAGGCTGAATGATTGCGACCCAAAAGGGGGACGTTCTCATCTAGACATTATTTGGAGTCATCCTACCAAGCTACAATGAAATCCCTTCATAATTATGACCTGTAGACTGTTCTAAAGGTTTTCAGGCTTCGGGCCCCTGTT